>LZPO01034900.1:148938-159378 GCA_001675575.1 Neotoma lepida | reverse complement strand
AGCCCAGGCTGGCCTCGAACTCACAGAGATCCACCTGCCTCTGCCTCCCGAGTGCTAGGATTAAAGGCGTGCGCCACCACCGCCCGGCTTGTGTCCTTTTTTTTAAACCCATCAAGTTGAAATTTTGCTGTCCAAATATTCTTATGTGGCCCCGTCAACATAGCAGGTGGTACACTCTAATTGACTCTCCTTTTCCCAGGAGCTAACAATTGCCAATAGTTCCTGGCTAGGAATATAACTTTGTGCCCAATTCTCTGCTGGGATTTGGTCTGGCTTGGGCTTGCATGTTATTATAACTATTGTGGGTTCATATATATAGGTGCCCTCCTATATCCAGAAGACACGGTTTCCTCATAGTCATCCACCACTTCTGTCTCTTACATCCTGCCTGCTCTCTCTTCAGCAAAGTTCTCTGGGACAAAGGGGAAAAGGATGTGGTATATATGTTCCATTTAGGGCTGCGCATTCTTCATTCTCTTGTTCTTTACATCTTAACCAGTTATAGCTCTCTGTGTTCTTCACCATCTACTGCAAATAGAAATTTCTTAGGTGAAGGTTGATAGATGCACTGATCTATGGGTATAATTAGGAGCTGGTTTAATACTGTGTGCATTTAGCAGAATAATAGTAGTAGGTTCCTCCCTAGGGCCTATAAGCTATCTAGCCACAGGGTCTGGACCTAGTAATGGTGCTAGGTATGGGTTTCATCTTGTGGAGTGGAACTCAAATACAATCAGAAAATGATTGGTTACCCCTATGAGGTTCATGTCACTATTCCAGAGGGCATGTCTGATAGAAAAGAATGTAAGGACTCCTGATGTTATTGGCACAGAAAAGGACTATCTGAACAGGATTCTTATAGTTCAGCCATCAAGACCAATAAATAATGAATGAGATTTCATGAAACAAAACTTTCCCTACAGCAAAGGACACTATTATTTGTGTGAAAAGGCAGCCTACAAAGTGGGAAAATGTTTTAACCAACTGTACCTCTGACAGAGGACACTGGTTCTCAGTCTGTGGGTCACAACCTCTAAAGGTCACCTAAGACTATTGGAAAATACATATTTTCTTATGGTCTTAGAAACTGAGACACTTCTCTATCAGTTTCCAGATGGATCCACCAACATGCCCACTTATGAATATCCAAGTATCCAGAGCTACATTAAAGGGTCACAGTATTAGAAAGGTTGGGAATCACTGATCTAGAATATACAATGAAAAAACAATTTAAAAATAGGGCATGAAACTAAAGAGAGAGTTCTCAAATGATGAGATACAAATGGCTGAGAAACAGTTTTGAAAAATATTCAACATCCTTAACCATCAGAGACATGGTTTTAATTGTCTTTGTTTTCTTTAACATCTAGAAAGTTTAAGGCCTAGCTAAAAATATTTAATGTTGAAGATTGATCTGTTTAATTAAAATTAAACTGAAATAACATTTAATGAGAGCTAGTAAGAAATAATTTTTATGTACTATCTCATTTTGTCCTCCTAATAATAACTCAGATTTTCCATTAATTTGCTCATGATAACTATATACAGTTCTACTTCCTACTTGAATATTGCAGCATTGAAACTCCTTCATAGTTTAGACCAATAGTACAGTTACTATACTCACAAATGTTATTCAATGGCCATTTTCCACTAAAAATTAAGTCTGATAAATCTGAAAACTTATGATCATGAATTTTTACCCCAATATCAATATCAAAATGATAATCCCTTATGTTATGCAATGAATTTATACCAACAATGTATTCCCCCAAAGGATTTCAAAGTGGCTATAATAATTTCTAATATTCCAAGGAAAATTTGCATGCATGGTTTCATTTAATCCTTCATAGTACCAGTTATGTGGAATAGATATGACACCATAATTCATCATTTTAAAAAGTAAATTGTACCAAAGTTGTGAACTAACTTGCTCAGCGTTCCTCAATTCATAAGTAGCAAGACAAGTAAAGCCCTTTTGGCTTGTGTCATGTCAACAGAGGGTTTCTTTCTGTGTACATTAAAGCTAAGAATAGACAAACAGATTATACTACTTGAATTTTATTGTTTGTAAATAGAAATAAAGAGTTCGTTTAGAGCCTTTATTTTCATTATGAATATAGACTATTTTAATATTCATGAGTAAAGTGCTAGCAATAGACAAGTGACATCCTAAAGGTTTAAGTCTCAAAATTATTAAAGTGATGTAAGGAAACACTGTAAGTTCATGCACTGGACAAACACTTAAAAGCATCTTTTACATGTGATTTACTGTGCTAAGTTTGGAGGATAAATAAATCAGTAAGATATAGTCCCTCAAGGAGCCCAAGTGAAGTGGCAGACAGCAAATACTTTGTAACTGTTTTATTATGTTTAGAACTAAGGATGAGATTGATTGAAAGCATGTGGCTAGACAGTGCAGAGGAAGCAGAACATGAAGGATCTAGCTGAACTACAAACTAAGACCTCTGGAATCTACTCTGCAGACAATGGTAATTTACTAAGAATTCCATGCATATTTTCAGTTAATCCAAGAAGAAGAGAAGAGAGGTTAAAAATATCATGTATAAACATTAAGGCTATTATAAGAGACTGGGTAAAATTTGGATGAGTCTTCATGAGGAAAGTAGCTAACTGGGGGTTAGAGGAGGCAAATAGTTTTGAGATAGTTTGAGACAGAAGAAGGTAGAACTGAGATAAGCAGAGAACTATAAAAGAAAAACTAAGGGCAATTCCCTCAGGCTTCTGGTTTGTAGGATTGTAAATTGGGGTAAACTTCTTTGACAAAGAGAATATAGGTAGTATGGTAAAAAGAAGAAAAACTGATAGCTGAAAAAATTCCAGAAAACAATTATAGCAACATTATTTATGTTCACATTCTTGTGTAACCACACACTATTTCCAAAATTTTTATCTCCCCCAATACAAATTGTATTCACTAAACAACTCTTATTCCCATCATTTTCGTCTGATAGTCTATAATCTACTTCTGCAGCCACAAAGTTATCTATTATAGTTATTTCTCATACATAGAATCATAATATTTTAATCTGACTTATTTGAAGTAATATTTTTAAGACCTGTTTATGGCATAAGTGAAATTGCACTTGATATCAGCCTGACAATCTGAGTTCAATACCCAGGCCCCATCCACATGTGGTGATCACACTTACCCACACCACACACACTATATATGGTATTTATTTGTTGTAACATATTAGAATTTTAGTCATTTTATGGCTTATGCAAATTGTTCAGTCTTTTGACTGACATATATTATACTGTTATAAAACGTTGTTGCTAAGAACGAGGGTGTTGAGTTTTCACTTATTTGGGGCATGCCAATTCTGTGATTGTTGTTTGTTTGTTCGCTTGTTTGTTTGTTTTAAGGAACTACAAAAATGTTTCCACAGTGGCTAAATGACTGTACATTGCCAGGAGTTTTTCTGTAGGACTAATTTTCACACCACATATTAATTATAAGAAATAATGGATTTGGAGAATTTTTATACAAAATAATGGATTTGGGGAATTTTTATACATGAATATAATGTACTTTGATCATGTTCATCCCATGTCTTTTTTAGGCCTTTCCTCTAGTCCCCTGTCCTAACAATGCCCCTCTGCTTTTAAGTCTTTTATTTACATCTTGATTCCACATGTGAGGAAAAAAAAGCATGGAGTACTTATTTTTCTGAGTTTTGATTATTTTACTCATTATGATGATTGCCTGTTGTGTCCATTTTCCTGAAAATGATATAAGCTCACTCTTCTTCATGGCTGAATAAAACTTCATTGTGTTTATATACCACATTTTCCCTACTAGTCACTGATGAGCATCTATGTTGGCAGCATATTTTAGCTATTGTGAAAAGTGCTGCAATAAACATGAGTATGAAGAATGGAATTTTATGCAGCCAAAAAGAAAAATAAAATCATGACTATTGAAGGAAAACAGATAAAATTGGAAATGATTACCACAAGTGATAGAAGCTAGACTCAGAAAGACAAATATCATGTTTTTCTCTCCCACATGGAACCTATATGTGAAGGCTGGAGAGATGACTCAGTGGTTAAGAGTATATACTGCTCTTGCAGAGGACCCAAGTTGGTTCCCAGCACCCATGTCAGGTGGCTCACAACTGCCTGTAAATCCAGATCCAGGGGAACCCAATGTCTCTGGCCTCTATAGATACCTGAACTCCTGCACACACACATATACACAATTTTTTAAAATCATGTGTATGTATGCTTATATATGTATGTTTGTAGGTCATGAAACTAGGGAGAGGATCGTGAGGGGTGGTAAGAAGTAGAGCAATGGGATACATGTAATAGTAAAGCAGAATAGGAACTAACTGGGGGAAGAAAGGCAATCATCTAGGGGGGCATAATAGTACAGGGGAGGTTTTGGGGGGAGGGGAATGAATGAGAACAAAGTATAATGACAAATATGCATGAACATGCCATGCTGAAACCCATTTCTTTGCTTTTGTTGGATTTTGTTTGTTTATTTGTTGTTGTTTTTGTTATTTAATCTTTTAGTTTTGAGATTATGATTTATTTATAGCACTGTTCCTTTCATTCCTCCAAATCCTTCCATATACCCATTCTCCTTAAAATTTATGGCCTCTTTTTTCACTAATTGTTATTGCGTGCATCCTTGTTATTACATGTATATTTTTATGTACATATGTAGCAGAGGTCCTGTGTTGTTGTTCCCTTTGGGGAAGGGGGCCTAGTAGGTGCAGAGTCAAACCACACAGACTCCGGAAGAATGTCAAAACAACAAGCTCAGTTTATTCAGGAAGAGGCAAGCCTTATATACTCTCCACCCCACCCTAGGGGAAGGTCTGATGAATATGCATCTGCTGGTGTGACATGGCTGCCTCTCATTGGTCCAGGTCATCTCAGATCTGCTAAGACCCTTAGGCTGACCCAGGTTGGCTCTCAGAATGTATCTTTTTTACTGGATTGGGCTGGGTGGCCCTCAAGCCTGTTAAGGATGAGTCATCCCACATACATATATTCCTAATTACAAGCTGTTGACTACATACAATATTACCTTATGTATGTTTTCAGAGCTGAACATTTAGCATTGTACAATCAATTTGTGTGTTCTTCCCTGAGGAAGACTATCTCTCCTTTTCCCAGCTTTCCATGGATGCTTATAGTTCTTTGTGTTGGGATGAGGCCTCATGAACTTTTCCTTGTCCAGTATACCATGTTCTTTGGTGTCATGCTTATTCAGCTCATGTTTGAGTTCATTGGTTCACTGGGTTAATAGTCATATTAGTGAGGCTTTATGGATACAGATTCTGGTGTTACTAGGAGATACAATCTCACAGCAAACTCCCTGGTCCTCTGGTTTTTACAGTCTTTCCACCCCCTCTTCCACGACATTCCCTGAACTTTAGGTGTAAGAGTGTTTGTAGATCTTCCATTGGGACTTGGTTCCACAACTCTGTAGTTTGGTTGGTTGTGGTAATGATCTCCATCTGTTGCATCCAGAAAGTTTCCTTGATAAGAGTGGAGGACTACACTTTACTGTGAGCATAAGGATAAATGTTTATAAATTGTTACTACAGATTGTGTTGGTTTAGTAAATTAATGATTGTAGATTTGCCTTTAATAATTATGATTTCATTAGCACTGAGCAGTTGACTAAATTTCCAGTACCAAGCATGATACCTCTCTTTTTGAGTGGGTCTTAAGTCCAATTAGAGCTGTTGGTTACCACCAAAGTATGTCACTACTGCATCCTTAGTGTTATTGTGACATGCTGGTTGTTGATGTGGAACATAGGTGTCATAGCTGGATAGGACTGTTGGTTACCTTCCTCTTTTGGAAACCTGTATGGTGCCTTCTAGTCCTCAGGGAAGGTACATGAAAGTCAGTTCCAGCTCAGGGGCCTCCTCTTGGCCTTGTTTCTGAAGTGCATGGTATCTTCAGCAATAGGGACTTAACCTTCTATCTCTGGTCAGAAACCAAAAGCAGCAGAATAAGTTGTATGTATACAGATGTATCTATTGTATGTAGACCTTGAGTTCTTTTTTGAAATTTTGTTAGTTTCATTTATTTTATTTTTTATGTGTATAAGTGGTTTTGCTGCATGTATATATGTGCCTGATGTGATTATATGCATTCCTTGTGGCTACAGAGCCCAGAAGAGGCCATTAGATCCCCTGAAACTAGAATTATGGATGGTTGTGAACTCAGGTCCTATGAAAGAGCAATAAGTGCTCTTAACCACTGAACCATCTCCAGCCCCAGCCCTTGATTTTCATAGGTGCATACCTAGGAGAGGTGTAGTGGGATCATATAGTTTTGTTCTCAATTTTTTGAGAAACCGCCATAATAATTTATAAAGTGCATAGTCTAATGTGTAAGACAACACTGTAAAAGATTTGCTTTCCCTCCTGTATCCTCATCAACCTCTCTCAATTTTTGCTTTCTTTATAAATGCCACCTCACACCTACTTAAGATGGTACTCTGACCTGAGTGACTCTGTGCCCCTAAGATTCATATAATGAAACCTTATCCATAATGCAACAGTATTTTTTGAGACAGGGTCTTACTATGTGGCCCTGGCTATCCTGAAATTCCCTGTGTAGACCAGGCTGGCCTCAAACTCACAGAGATCTGTGGGACACAAATGCTGGAATTAAAGGCATGAGCCATGACACAGGGTCCCAATGCATTAGTATTTGAGAGTGGACACTTTGGAGGTGATTGGGTCATAAAGGCATGGGCCCCAATCTCCTCCTAAGAAGGAGGCATGAAGGCAAAACCTGTATGGATGGGATCAGAAGCCATTTCATTATTTATTTATTTATTTATTTATTTATTTATTTATTTAATTTCCATCCCAGCTGCAATTTACCCTCTCTCTGATCCTCCCAGTCTCTCCCCCACCCCACCCTGTCCTCATCCCCAATCCACTCCTTCTCTGTTTCTGTTCAAGAAATGGCAGGCCTCCCATGGATATCAACAAAACATGGCATATCAAGTTGCAGTAAGACTAAGCATTTTAAGAGGCTACAGGAAGTTTACCTAGCGTGTATAACATGTGAAGCACCATATGTGAGGAACGGGCCTTCACCAGACACTGACTCCATGGTGCCTTTATCTTAGACTTCACAGCCTCCAGAACGATGAGAAAGCAATTTGCACACATTACAAATTATCCACATTTAAGTATTTAAGTATCTGTTATTGCAATGCAAACGAACAAAGGCAGATGGTATATATGTGTGTGTGTGTGTGTGCATACACACATGCAACAAGTTTTGTTGAAGGTATATAGAAATTGGTTTCTTTCTTCATGTCTGGTGGAAATGCAACCAACTGTTCGTAGTTTGTAGGGGTGGAGAGAGAGAGCTTAATGGTTAAGAGTGCTCACTACTCTTGTAGAAGACCTGAGTTCCATTCCTTTCACCACATTGGGCACAACAGACTATACCTCCATCTTCAGGGGATTCTTCACCTTTGTGTGGCCTCCCCTGTATCTCCATGCATGTACCTCCACACAGACACACATACATATAATTTTTTAAAAAACAATTTTTCTTTCTCTTTTTTGACACAGGTCCTCATTATGTCACTATGTTGCACTGGCTAGCATGGAACTCTACATGTAAACCAGGTTGTCTTCAAATTCACAGAGATCCACCTGCCTCTGCCTCTAGAGTATTGAGATTAAGGATGTGCACAATCACACCTGACTAAATAAATATTTTCTTAAGAAGCATAAAGTTACCCAGGAATTCCACTCCAAGGTATTCCCAAAGTATATTACATGTTTTTAGTTAAAATAAAATTTACGTAATAAAAATAAAGCTATGCAATTAAATATAAATTAAAACTCAAAATTACAAATATAAGTATACTCCAGAAAATCAGCTTTAGGGGGTGGTCATTAGGAGGAAAGGTGTTGTGAAGAAGGAGAGCCTGTTGAAGCAACTTGACGTTCTCATAGTAGGCTGGTAAATGGTACAAACTATTTGAAGAAAGAACAAAAAAGATCTAAAGCAGAAAAACAAGACAAATGGTTTAGGGGCTGTGTACCATCTCTTCACCTCTTATCTTGTAACCCAAGCCATGAAGAAATGAGATTATTCTGGAATTTAAAACATCTAGCTGGTATGCTCAGCTGTTCCACAAAGGGTGTCACTCTGAATCATTGTCAGAGTAAACCAATCCCGTCTTGTTCTTACATAAGTAAATGAGGGCTAATAGTAATTACCTAGTCACACTGTTCTTAAAAGAACAAAATTAGATACCATTCATTGTAGTCATTGTAAATTTCAAATGTGCAATGCAAATATAAAGGATTTTTCTTATCACACAGGAAATCTGTTACTAGGGAGTTTATAAAACATCCCCATGATGTTTTCATTCAACTCAATGCATGAAAATCTATATTTCTACTTTAATAGAATGTCAAGAAATATGATGATGTCACTGTTGCCTCAATAAGGGAATTTCTAACCAAATATATAGTGGCACATTATGATGTGTTTTAAATGTCCAAGAAGCAAAGGAGTAATTCAACATATGGTGTTAGGTGCCAAATGGCAAAATGGAGCTGTTTCCTTCAGCTTAGCAACACAGTGTTATTCTACTTGGTTTCTAGAACACACATACTTTAGGTCTGAACGCTTAAGAGTCCAATTAGCACATGGAATTTAACTAGAGACGTATGACCAACTGATCTGGCAATACACTTTCAGGTTTTCCTCCACACAATAATCTGAATCAGGGTATTTAATACCATGGATAAAAATATTCAATACAAAGTGAATCTCTTTATATTTTCTTTGCTCTTTGGCCCAATTTTATAGAGAGCCAAAACCGAAAAATTTCAAGTATGCCTTTCTGACTGATGCCCAGTTCTTTGGCACCATCTCTCCCCACACTGTCTCATCCCCTGCCACCAAGAACTCTTCTGCTTCCCAGTGCCCCCATGACACTTCTATTTTTATAATGCTTTGAGTAGAGGATGCACTATGCCGGCAGGCTGGCATAGGATCAAAGTCAGTTAAAGGAGGGATCTTTTTAGGGGTAGGAAGATGACAGGACTGTGTGAAAGGAGCCTGTTAATGAACTTTGGCTGCTTGACTGAAAAATTCAGGTGTGAGTTTAGAAATTACTGTTGTAATTTCACTTTGAATTTTGTTTCAATTGAATTAGAACAATAGAACTTAGTTTATTTTGTAAGAGAGACAAACTGGGAATTGAGGACACAGAAATATTTTAATGTCCAACTTCAAGTACATCTGTCACATATCTACTGATATTTCCAGTTATAGTGAGCCAAAACTTCATGAGCAAATGAACCATTTATGCACATAAAATAACTAAGGTGATTTTAATACTGCCACATCAAGCATTTCTGGAATTACTTTGCTACTTCTGGATCTCCCTCTATCTGTTCATGCAAGGTTGGGTACTGTGAACTCTAACGTGATATTTATATCTGATGCACTCACTTGTTCACACTGCCCAGTTCCCAAATTGAAGGTAGCAAACATATGTGCCAAGAGCTCTCAACAAGTACTGGATAACATTTCTTCACAGAAGAAAAATACAGGGACAACTGCCTTTGACAAGTAATTTCTAGAAACCCAATATAACAGGTGGTGCCTGCCTTTGAGCAAGGAATGAGGGTGGAGGCTGTGTTGACCTGAGTAGCTCTTGGAACTGGCAACTCCAGCTGAAAATGGAATGGGGTGGAGAATAAGAAGGGATGTGCAAGCTTAAGCAAGAAGGCAAAGACAGCACATTTATAGGAAACCATAGTATGTTCCTATGTAGATTTAATATGTATCATTAAAGGGAAGACCATTGACTTTTTTTTAATCTTGCAAGATAGCCTTGTAATACAAACTATTTGAAGTAGCAAAGGCCTTGGAGGAGTCCACACTAAGGAAGTGGGTTTTGAACAAGATGGTGTCAAGAGCACACAGACTTCTGGGAAACAGAGAATCTGGAAGATGAAAGAGAAATCTAACACCTAAACATTACCATAAAAAGCACTGGAATAGAACCAAGACCATTATCTAGAGAGCATGGTAATTATCATTTACCCCCTAGCTAATCTCAATAAACTAGTCAGTTCTAGTACTAATGCTTATGGTTAATAATAGCTTCTTATTAATAAATAGCTATAATTAGTAATGATAGTAAGTTTATGTATAAAGTGGTATAATAACAAAGTTTGAACAAATGCACATGCTATTGTAGAAAGGAGGAGTCTTCAGAAGCCCTCATCTACGGAAGATGAGCAGATACCTCTGGAAAACCAATCATAGTTACACTACTCCTTTTCTATTTTTTTATTATTAAGAAATTTTCAGTTCATTTTACATACCAACCACAGATGCCCCTCTCCTCCCTCTTCCCACCCCCCAGCCTTCCCCCCTAACCCACCCCCCATTCCC
>LZPO01034900.1:102498-126872 GCA_001675575.1 Neotoma lepida | reverse complement strand
TATCACCTCTTCTAATTAAGAGGTCTCTCTTGTTCAAATTGAACCTTTATCAATTTTGATGGTATCCATAGCTTTTCTTCTCCTGTAGAAACAAAAGCAAAACCTCATCCCCAACGTAACACATATCCTGGTTTCCATTCTGAGGACAGCACATCCTTAAATTAAAGGCTGATTTAATTCCAAAGTTTTTCCTGTTATCCAATGTCTCTCTACAGCTGCTATTCCTTTCTCATTAGCATTGAGAAAATTCAAAGTNAATAGAGCATTATGTAATCTATTTCTGGAGGGTTTTGCTAGCCCTTTCTGTTTATTTAGCATATCCTTTAGAGTTCGATTTGATCTTTCTATGACTGCTTGGCCTGTAGGATTATGTGGTATACCTGTATTATGCTTTATATTGTAATAATCAAAAAACTGCTTCATTTTAACAGAGACATATGCTGGAGCATTGTCAGTTTTAATTTGTGGAGGTATACCCATGATGGCCATNACTTCTAGCAAATGTGTGATTATAGAATCAGCTTTTTCAGAACTCAAAGCAATTGCCCATTGAAATCCTGAATAAGTGTCTATAGTGTGGTGTACATATTTCAGTTTTCCAAATTCTGCAAAGTGAAACACATCCGTCTGCCAGATTTCATTCCTCTGAGTACCCTTTGGGTTACATCCTGCTGGTAATGGAGTCTGATTGTAAACAGAACAAGTAGGACATTTCCTTACAATTTCATTAGCTTGTTGCCAGGTTATGGAAAAATCCTTTTTTAAACCTTTACTATTGACATGATGCTTTTTATGAAATTCTGAGGCCTCCAGCACATTTCTTATCAATAGTTTATCAATCTCATCATTACCTTGTGCTCTGGGGCCTGGCAGAGCCGTATGGGATCAGATGTGAGTTATATATAAGGGATGCTTCCTATTCCTGATTATATCTTGTAACTGAATAAATAACAAAGTTAATTCTGACTTATCAGGGATAAACTCTGCAGTCTCAATATGTAATACCACTCTTTCAGCATACTGAGAATCGGTAACTTTGTTGAGAGTTTCTGAAAAATCCATTAATACCAACAGAATAGCATACAATTCTGATTTTTGAACTGACTTATAAGGACTTTGAACCACTTTACTTAAATTTTCTGATTTGGAACCTGCCTTTCCTTATTTATTTGCATCTGTATAAAATGTANGGACTCCAGATATGGGTTTTTCCTGTACAATGTGAGTCAAAATCCAATCAGCTCTGTTTATAAGTTCAATTCTATCACTTTTGGGATATTTGCTATTAATCTCTCCCAAAAAATTACTGCAAGCTCTTTGCCAAGGTTCACTTTCTGCCCATAATTTGTCAATGTCATCCTTAGTTAAAGGTATGACAATTTCTGCTGGGTCTATTCCTGCTAATTGACAAAGTCTCAATTTTCCTTTTAAAATCAAGTCAGAGATCTTTTCCACATAGGTTTTTACTTTTTACTCTGTTTATTTGGTAGAAATATCCATTCCAATATAATATCTTCCCTCTTCATTAAAATTCCTGTAGGAGAATGCTTAGAGGGTGAAATAACCAAAATGCAATAAAGCTTTGGATCCACTGGATCTACATGTCCTTCCTGTACTTTCTTTTCCACCAAGGCCAATTCTCTCTCAGCTTCAGCTGTTAATTCTCTTGGACTGTTTAAGTCCTTGCCACCTTCTAATTTTAAACAAATTACTCAGTTCATCATTTTTTACCCCAACAACAGTTTGTAAATGGGAAATATTTCCAAATAATGTTTGAAAGTCATTAAGAGTCTGTAATCCATCTCTCCTAATTTGCACCTTTTGAGGTCTAATTTTCTGTAGACCTATTTTATATNCTAAATAATTAATAGAATCTCCTCTTTGTATCTTTTCAGGAGCAATTTGTAATTCCCAACAAGGCAAACTTTTCTTTACTTCTTCAAACATTCTTTCTAATGTATCTGATTTGAATCAGCCAGTAAAATATTGTCCATGTAATGATAAATTATAGATTTAGGAAATTGTTTACATATTACTTCCAATGGCTGTTGTACAAAATATTGGCACAGCGTTCGGCTATTTAACATTCCCTGTGGGAGAACCCTCCATTGATATCTCTTAACTGGCTGAGAATTGTTATAAGTAGGTACTGTGAAGGCAAATCTTTCTCTGTCTTTTTCTTGTAATGGTATCGAGAAGAAACAGTCTTTTAAATCAATAACTGTAAGAGGCCATCTTTTAGGTAACAAAGTAGGCAAAGGAATTCCAAATTGTAGAGGGCCCATTGGCTGAATTACCTTATTAATTGCTCTTAGGTCTATTACCATTCTCCACTTACCAGATTTCTTTTTAATAACAAATACAGGAGAATTCCAAGGGCTGGTTGATTCCTCAATATGTTGAGCATTTAACTGCTCTTGTACCAGCTCTTCTAAAGCCTGCAGATTCTCTATTGTTAAAGGCCATTGCTGAACCCATACAGGCTTATCTGTTAACCATTTTAAAGGTAGAGCTGTTGGTGCCTTTGAAAGATCAGCAGTTGTTGTGCCTTGTATCAGTGGGTTGTTCCCCCATACAATCCATTAATAAATAGTCCCTTTCTCAGCAATCCGTGGATTTCCTCCATTGACTGACCCTGAGGACATGAAAATGGGAAAACTGGCCCTGCCCCATGCTCATCCTTGCAAGGGGTGAACTAGCAAGGGCAATGCTGGGGAGCTCACCCTGGTGGTGAAGACAGGGCAGAGCTGGCAGGCTGACCAACACTGCAATTACCCAGTCCTAAAACCAGGGTTATGAGTTGGCCCATCCTAACATCTACTCCATCTATGATCTCCCAGAGCATGGTGGAGGTTGGGGGTGGGGGTTCAGTCCTATGGACCCAGGGCTGGAGGATCTCCGTGACACAGGACAGCAATGGGATGTCCAGGAAGAGTCAGAGGGGGCCCAGCGTTGATGGTATATCAGAGACCAGGGGCCTTGAACCAAAGCAATGATTCTTTGAGATGAACACCTGCATGTAAAAATGTATGGATAAGGGGGTTTACTACATGACTCACTGTGTCACACCACAGCTTCCATGGTGAGACTTTCCCTTTCTCCCTTTTTTCTCTTAAATTTTTATTTTGTTTTATTTGAGGAGGGGATAAGGAGGCATGATGACACAAGAATAAATAAAAAGAAAGTTTTAAAAAAAGATTTGGACCTGTGTAGGCAAGATGGCTCAATGTATAAAGCATAAGTTGAGTTCAGTTCCCAGAACATAAATGGTAAAAAGACTTCCAAAATCTGACCTCCACACATATGATATAATGCACACAAACCTACACCACACAAAAAATAAATGTAATAAAAAATTTAATTTTTTTATTTATTCTTATCTCATATATTATATCCAGACCATAGTTTCCCCTCCCTCCTCTCCTCCTAATATCTCCCCTACCTCCCCTCTCCCCCATATCCACTCCTCATTTCCCTTCAGAAAAGGGCAGGCCTCTCATGGATATCAACCAAACATGGCATAACATGTTGCAGTAAGACTAGCCACCACCCCTCATATTCAGGCTGGATGAGGAAACCCAGTAAGTGGAAAAGGGTCCCATAAGCAGGGAGTCAGGGGCAGGCCCCACTCCCACTCTTAGGAGTCCCACAAGAAGACTAAGCTACACAACCATAGCATATAAGCAGAGAGCCTAGGTCAGACCCATGCAGGCTCTCTGATTCAGCCTCTGTGAATCCCTATGAGCCCTGCTTAGTTGATTCTGTGGGCCTTGTTCTCCCGGTGTCCTCAACCCCTCTAGCTCCTACAATTCTTCCTCTCTCTCTTCTGTGGGATCCTCCAAGATCTGCCTAATATGTGGCTGCTCTATCAGTTGCTAGATGAAGTCTCTCTGATGATTATTGGGCTAGGCACTGATCTTGAGTATAGTAGGGCATCATTAGGAATCATTTCATTGATTTTTTTTTTTGCTGGTTGTGTTTGATTCTATCCTAGGTCTCTGGGCCATCCAGCCTCTGGTTCCTGGTTCTCCAGGCAGTGTCAGGAGTGGGCTCTCTCTCATGGTATGGGTCTCAAGCTGGAGCAGTCATCAGTTGGCCACTCCCACAAGTTCTGCTCCACCTTTACTCCAGCACATCTTACAGGCAGGATAAATTGTAGGTCAAGGCTTTGTAGTTGGGTTCGTGTCCCAGTGCCTCCACTGGAAGCCTTGCCTGGTACAGAAGATGGCTCCATATGTCCCAGTACTAGGAGTCTTAGTTAGGGTCACCATCGTAGATTCCTGGGAGTTTCCATTGTACTAGGTTTCTACCTTGCCTCCAAAATGTCCCCCGATTCCAGTTGTCTCTCTCAGTACTCTCTCCCTCCATCCTTTAATATTTTAACTCAAATATATATTCAAATGACCCCTTACTGTACAATCTTGACAAGTTTAACAGAAAGCAAAGAAGTTCCTTTGATATATTGTTAAATTTTTATTATTTAAAGTTGGCCCTTTTGTGAACTTCATTAAGAGTAGATTAATATTTTAAGAATGCCTAGTTGCTTTAAACATGAAGAACTAGAAAATCCTATAAACAGTCTTTTAATAATAGCCAACATAATTTTATATAAATCCTTTCTCATAAGATATATCTTTTATAAGCCTCTTGCAACTATGTAAAACTTTTGAAACTTGTCTACATTTTTACAACAAAAGCACGTTTAGATTGATATAAGATAATGTCAGATATATTATTATATATATCAGTATATGTTATTAGTGATCTCCACAACTCGTCAAAATACAGATAGCAACTAATGTGGAGTACCCTGACCAAATGGATACATATACAACACACCTCCTGCACCTAAGGCTCAGGGAATATGGTGGAAGAGATGGGGGAAAAGACTGTAAGAGCCCGAGGGTCAAGTCTGCTGTGACATTCTGTTTTCTAGAAGTGACAGGGAAGCTCCACTCATAGCTGCCTAAAACAGAACCTGAACAAGGACAACACCTTTAGACATGATATCTTAGAAGGGTAAAGTCTCATGTGGCCTAGAAAAAGAGCTACAGGTAACTAAGGACTGCTAGGAGAGGGAGACTCAATTGATTCCAAGTGTCAAGGTCTGAAACCATATACACACAAGCATGAAATGGATTCAGCAGGTTGTATTTATATGTATGTGTTTATACATGTAACAATAACAATTAAAGAAAAGACAGTCATTAATTTGTGAAGGAGCAAGGGGGAGATACATGGAAGGGGTTGGAGGAAGGAAAAGAAATGGGAAATAATGTAATTATATTTTAATTTAATAAATAAAATACATATTATAAATTAATTTAATA
This sequence comes from Neotoma lepida, assembly GCA_001675575.1. Lineage (NCBI taxonomy): Eukaryota > Metazoa > Chordata > Mammalia > Rodentia > Cricetidae > Neotoma > Neotoma lepida. The sequence goes on along the minus strand of LZPO01034900.1, from coordinate 121,542 downwards.
AAAAATAAAATATGTGCACTAGAGAGATAATAGATAAAGCATGCAAATAAAATATGTTTCTCCTGGAATAAAAATAGAAAAAAATTTAAAAGCATTCAGCTTGATAAAGAATTATTACTATTTGTAGATTAAATTGTTTTTATATGTAGAAATTGCTAAAGAATATACACATGGAAAACTCAGAACTAATAAATTTGACAAAGTTATAGAATATTAAATAAATAAACTAAAAGATGTATATTTATATGTATAGAATAATGAGTGATCCAAGAACAAAATTAAGAAAATTCCGTTTATAATAATATCAAAAATAATAAAATATAAAGGATTAAATTAACCAGGGAGACAAAAGGCTTGTATATTGTAAAAAAAGAGAATTCCTCTATTACCCAAAACCTACCCTCTGCTATAGCCTGAGTCTCCTAATGAATTGGTCAGTGACAAAGGTCATATCTTTCAGGTTATGCCTCAAACCCTAAATTAGAATACTTAAAACCTCATCAGTACAGCAACTCTTCAACTTAACATGATGAAGGAGAACTTCAATGCTATATGAATTTTATTAAATCTTTTTAGGGGCTAAAGAGATGGTTGGACAGTTAAGACCATGTACTTGCTCTTTTGAAGAACCCGAGTTCGGTTCCTAGGGCCTGTGTCAGGTGGTTCCAGACACCCTTTTCTGAACTCCATACGCACTGCACTCACAGGCCCAGAAAACCACACACAGACGCAGACACACAGTGCATGCACACACATATGCATAATTAAAAATAAATAAATCTTTTAAAAGTAAATCATTTATACAAATAACAAATGGGAATTAATATTAGTTATGAATCTATTCATTAACTTGTCAATGTAGTAAAACAGCTTTTGTTGCTGTGAAAATGTCTACAAAACATCATTTAGAGTCTTCTGGACTTTGTGGTTAGTATATGAAATAAGATGGTAGAGCAGAGAAAGACTAAAGAACTCTTTAAAGAAATATGAGCATAAAGAAGAGTGCAAAAAAGTAGGAAAGTTAAAAATAGCAATTCAAAGAAAAAAATGTACTTGAAATAATACTCTAAGCTACTATAATACCCGTCTAACAGGAGTGTCTGAACTTTTTACACTGCAATGAGACATCATCTATCAATATGCCCCATTCACAGCTGTCCTGAGATATATATAGTCCACAGCCTACAGTTTGGATATACCTAAAATATTTATTGCCTTTATGGCTATGTTTTGGTGTTTTGTCGTATGTTATTTTGTCTAAATTTCACTGTGCTGTGTGGTCTCCCTTAATAAGGAAATGTGCAATAAAAACAGATAAAGAAGAATGAAATTCTATTGTCAGTTCTGCACCTAAAAAAACATGTGACCTGAAGGAAGTCTCTTACCCTTTGGATTTCTGTTCTGACCAGATTTTTAGGGCATTTTGGCTTTGATATTTCAGATTTATGACTTGGTGGGATCCTGGATCTTGTTTTACTTTAAGTGTGACAGTTGGGGCCATCAATGAACCAAGTAAGCTAAGTTGATGCGCTACAGATGTTGGAAAAGTTTCCAGTAATCATGGCTAATCTTGGTACTTTGAAAACTTGCTCTTGGGTGGGGCTGGGAGATGGATCAATGGGTAAAGTGCTTGCTACACAATCATAAGGACCTGACTTCCAGTTCCTAGAACTCATATTTGAAAGAAAGGAAAGAGAGAGAGAGAGAGAGAGAGAGAGAGAGAGAGAGAGAGAGAGAATATGAAGTATCCATTGGCTGTGGCATGTTTATGTCAATCATTATGCACTNAAGGAAGGAAGGAAGGAAGGAAGGAAGGAAGGAAGGAAGGAAGGAAAGAAGGAAGGAAGAGGTAGTAGAAGCCTATAACTTTAGCACTGTGGGGCACAGAGACCAGCAAATAAATCTCTGGAGATCATTGGCCAGCCAGCATAGCCATCAGTGAAGTGCAGGTTTAGTGAGAAGATTTGTCAAAAAAAAGTAAGGTGAAGATGGTCTGATCAGAGGCTAAGAGTAATTACTGCTCTTCCAGAGGACCCAAGTTCAGTTCCCAGAACCCGTAACAAGGAGTTCACCACTGCCTGGAACTCCAGCTCAAAGGGATGTGAGGCTCTGTTCTGGTCTCTGCACACATTCACAAACACACACACACACAAATTAAGAAATAAAATACAGGAAGGTTTAGAGGGAGGAATGGGAAGGCATAAATTATGAAATTTTATTATAATCTCAAGAAATAAAAATAATTTTTAAGGAGAAAAAATCTTTTGAAAAATAAAGTGAAAAGCAATAAAGGAAGGTACACATGATTAGTCACAGGCCTTCACATGCACACGTGTGTATACACACATGTGCATGTCCATGCACAACTGGCTCTCATCTGTGTATTGAAATGGTATATTATGACTTAAGTAGAGAACTCCTTCTCCATCACTTTGTTTCCCAGGAAGATAGGGGAGTGTTCCTTGTGTTCTCTTCCTTCAAGTGTAGTTGAAAGTCCAGGGATTAGCTGGATATTCAGGCCTCTGTGGCCTCTCATGAATTTGTAAGCATACTGACAATACAGCATTAAACTGAAACTTATTGACTGCTCCTGGACAATTATGACAGCAGTTATAACACAAATGAAATTACCCTTTCATATGTTCGTTTTGCTGTGATCTCTCAAGTAACATACAAATATGGGAACTTTCCATCTTGGAATCTGTTTCATTTCTATATCGTTGAATTGACTAGGTTTGATTTTTTTCCAAATGTGATTCCATTGTTTGCTATGTAATCATACTGAACACAGTATTGGAGATTTAATGTTAACACCTAGAAATATTGGTCAGAATTATCAAAATAACTTTGTCACAATATGTAAGTCATGATTGAACAGACACAAATGAGGGAAGAGAAGGGACAGAATGGACCTCAAAGGCCCATTCTCTGTGTATATGCTCTGTTCTTTGCTTCTAACTCAGTCTAGATCTCCTCAATCCCTCCAAATCTGCAAAATACTTGGCCACTGCATCAATTTGCTGTCTATAACCTTATGTACACAGGATTCAGAGCTTTGTGTCCTGCTGCATGTATATGTATGTGTGTATATATGTCATATATGAAAGAAAAAGATGAGGAGGAATGACTAAATGGTACAAAACCCCAGGGACATGTATTCCTCTTTCTTCTTAATATAAACTCACTAATTCAGTAGCTCCTAATCATAAATGGTCATTTAAATTTAAGTTAATATTAAATAAAATATATAATTTATTATTCTAGCCCCATGACCAAGTTTGCTTTCTATTGCTGTGATAAAAGACCAAGACCAAAAGCAACTTGAGGAAAAAAGCATTTATTTCATCTTATACTTTATGGTCCATCACATCAAAGGAAGTCAGGGTATGAACCTGGAGGTAGGATCCGAAGCACAGTCCTTGGAGGAGCATTACTTCCTGGGCTGCTCCTCATGTCTTGCTAATCCTGCTTTCTTAAACAACCCAGGACCACCTGCCCAGGAATTTCACCACCCAAGGTGTGCTGGCCCCCCATGTATCAATCATTAATCAAGAAAATACCCCTAAAACTTGACTATAAGCCAATGTGATGGAGGCATACTCTCAACTGTGGTTCCCTCTTCCCAGATGATTATATCTCTGTCAAGTGACAAAAAAAGAAAAGAATAACCAGCACAATTGATCACTTGTGAAACTGACACACAAACACATCACTATTAAACCATAACTTTTCCTCTCTTGTTTATCCTCCAATATCTCATGTTAAGTATCACAATATAAAATATAACATGACTTTAAAAGTCCCACAGTCTTTAAATTTTTTAAACATTTTAAAAGTTCAGTCTCCAGGGCCTGGAGAGATGTCTCAATGTTTAAGAGCACTTGCTGCTATTTCAGATGACTGGGGTTCAATTCCCAGTACTCTCATGGTAGGTCACAGTAACCTGTAACTCCAGTTCCAAAGGATACAACACACTCTTCTTATCTGTGCATGAACCAGGCATACTTGTGGTACACATACGTACATGCAAGCAAACACTCATGCATATCAAAATGAATAAACAAATCTATTTTTTAAAATTTCATCCTCTTTAAAATAATTCAACATCTCTGAAAGCCCAAAGTCTCTCAACCGATGACTCTTGTTAAATAAAAAAAATGTTTTATACTTCTTATTAAAAGAGAAAAGAACCAGAACACAGTCACAAGCAAGTGAAAGTAAAACCAAAATTTAACAGTGCAAATAACTCAGTGTACAATATCTGGGGCTCACTCACTGATGATATTCTGGGTCCCATGGGGCTAAGACAGTCATCACTGCAGCACACACAGCTTGCGTTGGCTCAGGATGGCTCCACTCCACACCTGGTGCTCTCTGTGGCGTCTCCAATATTATGGAGTCTACACTGCAACTGACACAGCTCCTTCACCAGTCTTGGCCTTTCACAGTGCCAGACCTTAGTTGCTCTCCATGAGCCCTTCAGTCCTACAACTCCCATGCTACCAAAACCAATAATACATCAAAACTTTGTACAGATTACTATGTTTAGCTGCCAGCTTGAAATGGCCACCTTGGAATGACAGCTCTGTGTGTTGACACTGACAAAATATTACTAGAAATTTTCAACTTAATGATGCTGTCTCTTCTTAATCACAGCAGAATTCTCACACCCAGCTAACTAACATTGATTGTCCCAGCATAACAAAGCACTTCTGTGGTACTGGTTTCTTGTTAATTACAGCTTACTCTTCAACCTCAGGTCACCAGAAACCATGGATTCTTAATTCAAAATATCAAACAAACAGTCCTGATAGAGTCTTTGCTTGCCTCTGAAACTTCATAAGCCGAGCCTCCATCATCTGCATTACTCTCATTCTTATTTTCAAAGTTCCCATAGAACAGCCCATTACTCTCTGAGCACTGATAGCTCTTCCAGCTCAAAGTTTGAAAAACTTCCACAATCCTCCCCAAAATAATATGGCCAGGTATGTCAAAACAACAGCCCACCCTTAGTACCAATTTCCATACAAGTTCTTTCTTTTGCTGTGAAAAACATCATGACCAAAAACAACTTGGAGAATAAAGGGTTTATTTCATGTTACAGCTTATCATCATAAAGCAAAGTCAGGGCAGAAATTCAGAGGAGAAACCTGGAGGCAGAGGCTGTGGAGGATTGCTACTTACTGGCTTGCTCTTCATGGCTAGCTCAGTCTGCTTTCTTACATAACCCAAAACCATCTGTCCAAGGGCGGCACAGCCTACAGGGGCCTGGGCCCTCCCACATCAATTATCAATCAAGAAAATGCTCCCACAGACTTGCTTATAGGCCAATCTGATGGAGGCATTTTCTCCCTCTCCCCAAATGACCTTATCTTGTACCAAATTGGCAAAAAATATCCTGTTTGTCACACTATCCATGTATCAAAGGTCCAAGAGTCAGATATGACTAATGTTGCAAAGCACCAATATAAAACATGTACATGACTACAGAAATTTCTATTGGTCGGTGCTAAATGGTAGAAAAACAAAGTGAGACAAGAGAAAATTTCAGTTTTGACTTGTATCATCCATAACACCAGCAGTCATATCAATAATGAATTGTGTTTTATGCTTAATCATGATCCACTATATATGAACTTGATGGGAATGTCTTTCTAAAAATGTGTTGCTCTGATTGGTTGATAAATAAAGCTGTTTGGCCAATGGTGAGGCAGTATAAGGATAGGCAGGACATTCGAACTAGGGGGAGAGCAGCAGAAAGCAGAGCTGGGGCAGACGCCATTCTGCCATCTAGAAAGCAGCATGTAACGGCACACAGGTAAAGCCACGTGGAACACGTGGTGACATAGATTCATAAAATGGGTTAATTTAAGATGCAAGAGCTAGCTAGCGAGAAGCCTGCCAGGGCCATAGTTTAAAAATGATGTAAACCTCTGTGTGTTTATTTGGGTCTAAGCGGCTGTGGGAGCCGGGCGGTACAGAGACTGAGACCAGACAAATTTTTGCCTACATGAACTAGCTTTTTATTTTAATTCATTTGATTCAGCTATTGTTTAGTTAGCAAACTTTATGTGCTTATTATTTTATTTTTCATGTGCTTATTACTTTATGCCAGGTGCTCAGAGTTCAGTGAAGAAAAACAGATTCAACCATGACAGGGATGTAATCCCATACCAGTGATGTGGTGATTTGAATAAGAATGCTTAGGGAGTGGCAGTATTTGAAAGGATTAGGAGGTGTAGCCTTGTTGGGGTGGGTGTGGCCTTGCTGGAGGAAGTGTGTCACTGGGGGTGGGCTTTGAGGTTTCAAAAACTCAACCTGGGCCTAGTGGCTCTGTCTTCCAGCTGCCTCTGGATCCAAATATAGATCTCTCAGCTACTTCTCCAGAACCATGTCTGTCTGCATGCCACCATGCTTCCCACCATGTTGACAATGGACGAAACTTGTGAAACTTTAAGTAAGCTCCAATGAAATGTTTCCTTTTATAAGAGTTGCTATGGTCATGGTGTCTCTTCACAGCAATAGAGCATTGACTATGACAAGTGCAATGATCTAAGTAGGCAGAAAAAAAAGACTTTGACTCTGCCTGAGATGGAAGAGAGGGAAGAAGCTGAGTTATGTCTTAAAAATGCATAGCTCTTTTGTAGAAAAGATATGGGAAGAAGGACGTTCTCTGTAAAGGAAACAGTGTCTAGACACACTGTGGTGCTCATTTGCAATCCAGTGATGGGTTTTTCATGGTTTGAGCATTTTGTGTAGGAGTAGGAAACAATCAATGATTAAAAATGAGACTATGAAAATATGAAGAGACTTACAATCCCATAAGCAACTATGCTTTTCAAAGCCTGTCAGAATTCAACCACAAAAAAAGCAGAACAAGTAGGGATTACATACTATTTCAGGAAATTAGTTTATATAATAGTTGGGACCAGCTAGACAAGTTCAAAGTATATTGGGCAGTGTAGTAAAGTTTCTCCATCCTGCCTGATCCCACCAGGTCCCACGTTCCTCTGGGCTGGTGGTCCTGCAGCCCACTTATAAAATAATCACTCAGAAGCTTATATCAATCATAACTGCTCAACATTAGCTCAGGCTTATTACTGACTAGCTCTTACACTTTAAATTAACCCATAATTCTTATCTATGTTTAGCCACGTGGCTTGGTACCTTTCTCAGTTCTGCCTTGTCATCTTGCTCCCTCTGCATCTGGGTGGTGACTCCTCACTCCTTTTCTCATCCTGGCATTCTCCCAGGCTGCTGGCCCCACCATACTTCCTGCCTGGCTACTGGCCAATCAGTGTTTTATTAAACCAGTATTCAAGAGCATTATCCCACAGCACAGCAGTCTTGAATTCTTGGAGCACAAGTTGAAGCTGTAATCAACAGGGTGAATTCTATACATAAATATTCTAACAGCATGAATGCCCTGATAGTATTTGCCATGTGCTAGATTATGTCCCCATTGTTCCATGCAATTCACAAAATCTTGAAGTCACCTTTGTACTTTTTTTTCATACCTTCAAGACGTTCTTCCTATTTCTAACTTACACCAGACAGATTTTTGTCTTGTGTAGACTCCACCACTGCTTGAAAACTTTTCACTTCCTCATGACAGTAAACCAGAGAAGGAAGGATCTCATGAGGAGCCCTACTACAAATAGGATGAGTTAGAAATGAAAAGGAGAAGCAGCTGTCAAAAATGCCTCATTGCTCAATCAATACACTCTGTGTGTGTGTATGTGTGTGTGTGTGTGTGTGTGTGTGTGTGTGTGTGTGAATTGATCCCAGACCTTTGTACATACTAAGCAAACGTCCTACCACTAAGCTACATTTTTCACTCCCTAATATGTCTTTCATTTATTTGACCACTGGGATCTCAGCTTATACATAGAATGTCTATTCAGAATCATATTCAGATGTAATTTACACTATTTGACATTTTGTTTAAAAAAGGAAAAAAGAAACTACTGTGCATGAACAATATTTATCAAATAAAGCATCTGATTTCCTTGACAATTTAGCCTGAGGTGAACTTTCCTGGAACTAGACAGCTTTGTCACCAATGCTTCCTTTGGGGAATGTTACATTCCCTAAAGCAACCTCTTTCCTATTAAGGGAAATTTGGCCATTAGTAAGGATTTTGCTTTCAATTAGAGGTGCAGCACCAAGGTTAACCTTTTAAAAGGAATTGAACATTATGTAATTTCTTGAGAAGTTATTGTCACTGGAGATAGAACAGAAAGGAAATGATTCTCATTTATTTTAGTGTTGCTAAAATACCATTGCATCGCTTTGGAGGGTTCCAGAATAGCTAAACTATGGGAGAATGGGAAAGCTCTAGATATTACTTAGAATTTGCATTTATGTGAAAAATTATATGAATTACAATTACATGAATAATTAAAAATTATTAAAATCTTTCATGTGATTTCATGTACCTCTTCTCCTTCACCATGTGGGGTTCTCAGGCCACATTCCAGTTTGTTTTGTTTTGTTTTTTCATTAACACATGTTTTCTGTACATAATGGTTTTGAGGCCAGCCTGGGCTACACAATACCTAACCTGGGCTACACAATGCCCAGCCTGGGCTACACAAAGCCCAGTCTGAAAAAAAATTAAAAACATGCTCTCTGGATATTCTAATTTGAGACACTCATTGGGAGTGATCATAAATCATAGTTCCCTGGATTAACAACAGTCTGCATCATAAAGCCTTATCCTTCATTGTTGGATAAAAGACTACAATTTCTATAAAAAAGAAAAAAAACTGCCATCAATGGGCATATAAAACAAAAGAAATTTTATTGGGATGGAGATTATCTGTTTTATTTATTTTTTTATTAAGAAATTTTTTATTCATTCCATATACCAATCACAGTTCCCCCCACCTTAACCCTCCTTTTGCTCTCCCCAGCTTTCTCCCCAGACTACCTACATCCCCTTGTCTGAAAAGGTATGGCCTTCCATGGGGAGTCAGCAAAGCCTGGCACATTCAGCTGAGGCAGGTCCAAGCCCCTCCCCCCTGCATCAAGGCAAGTTGTCTCATCATAGGCAATTGGCTCCAAAAAAACAGTTCATGCACTAGGGATAGATCCTGATCCCACTGTCAGGGGCCCCTCAAACAGACCAAGCTACATAACTGTCTTGCTTATGCAGAGGGCCCAGTCCAGTCCCATGTACAGCTGTGGGTCCAAAGTTCATGAGTTCCCACCGGCTTGGTTCAGTTGTCTCTAAGTTTCTCCATCATAGTCTTAATGCCCCTTGTTCATAGAATCCCTCTTAAGTGGATACTAGATGTAAAGCAAAGGATAATCAGACTACAACCCACAGCTCCAGAAAAGTTAGCAAACAAGGAAGACCCTAAGAGGGATGTATGGATCATCTTGGGAAGGGGAAACAGAGATCTCCCTGAGTAAAATGGGGATGAGTGGGAGAGGGAAATAGAGGGGAGAGAATGGGGGATGAGAACATGAGGGAACGGGATGGTCAAGCTAGGGGAAGGATGGAGTGGGAGAGCAATGAAAGAGCTATCTTGATAGAGGGAGACATCATGGTGCGAGGGAAGTTCTCAGGAATCCACGGGGATGACCCCAGCTTAGACTGCTAGCAGTGGTGGAGAGAGTGACTGAGCTGGCCTACCCAGGTAATCAGATTGGTGACTACCCTAACTGTCATCGTAGAGCCTTCATCCAGTAACTGATGGAAGCAGATGCAGAGACCCACAACCAAACACCAGGCAGAGCTCCAGAAGTCCAGTTGAAGACAGGGAAGATTATCTGTTTTAATCTTTTTATTTATTCATTTTGAATGTAAAAACATTTCATGTACAACTGCAGGAGAAATAATACACAGATAGCTTGAACATAAAAACAGGTTATAATTCAAAAGTCCAGAGTTATTTGTAACTTTTTCTGGAAAATATTTTCTCTGTAGAAAATAGTAAAAATGATAACATTTCCCAATAAGCCCTTTTAAGCCAAATAATNGCTGAATTATACATATAAATATTGATTAGATTCTGGGATACAGAAGAAACCTATCTTATCTGTTCAGAGAGCTATGTTTTACTTAAGTTGTGTAAGTGAGATTCCTCTTCATCTTCCCTCTTACTGTTTGATTTATGGCAGACATTTTTCTATAGGCTAATCCATAATCTAAAAAGATTTTAGCCTCCCCTCCTGAAAGTACAGCCAGTATATCCTTTCATCAGCTTGATATGGTACGAATTCTTATCCTAATAGTGAAATGTTTCGCTAAAGCATACGCAGTGATTGGGCAAAACCAAAACTTATTTTATGCTATAGTCATCTTAGGGTCTTCCCTGCTAAGTAGCCTCCCTGGAGCTGTGGATTGCAGTCTGGTTATCCTTTGCTTTACATCTAGTATCCACTTATGAGTGAGTACATACCATGTTTGTCCTTCTGGGTCTGGGTTACTTCACTCAGGATGATATTTTCTAGTTCCATCCATTTGCTTGCAAATTTCATGATGTCATTGTTTTAATGTTTAATCTTTAACATTCCCTTTCTTCTGCTAGCTTTGAATCTAGTTTGTTCTTGTTCCAGCTCAATACGGCATAAGAGCAGTATTATTGCTATCTTCCTCCTCTTTCAATATAATAATTTTCAACTATAAATTTCTATTTCAACACTGATTCCCACTTACTTTTAATAAGCTGTGTTTTCGTTTTCATTCATTTCTAGATACTTTCTAATTTCTGTGTTAGCTGACAGACACAAATCCCTTAGCATGGAGGAAAGTAACAAATCGCAAACATTGTTTCCTTTGTTCTCTCCAACTTGTAAAATGAGACTAGAAGTTGAGTCACTACTTCTCCAAAACCACATTGTGCAGAGGTGGGGATACCATGGGTACAGGGTGAGTCAAAGTCGCAAAGAAATTCTACTACATTGAATATGTTTGTTTGGCTGCTAACAATCTCTGATTTCTAGCATTCTTATAACAGTATTTGGGTTATTTTCTTGGTATTTCTGTGGGGGTGGGTGGAGTCAGTGTCAGGAGTTTACTATGCTTCTATCTTGATAATGTGAATGTCACTCTTACTAGGAATCATGAAAGGTAAAACTCACAAATTCTGGGTTGTTGATGTCTTATTATTATGAATGTTTTCTTCTTTGTCACCTGAGGTACTCTATGGACTAGGTAAGTAAATAGATGAATAAGTACTGCAATCAAGTATTTGTAACTTTAGGAGCAAATAAGCTGCATATTCCACCCAAGGGCCTACTCATATGCCTATTGTAATGATAGCAACTCAATCAGCAAAGTCTCCTAGGTTACTAGCGCGTCTTTCTGTCTGTTCATAAACTCCAGTGCTTTAAGATTGCATAAGGAGTTGGTGCTTTCAGATTCAAAAACACAGAGACAGTTGTTCAGATACATCTGTATATTATGCATCTCTCTTTGCAAAGCTAGGTTCCCTTGGAGTCTCATTTTTCACTTCTCCTAAATTGTCCTTTTGTATATGATTAGCTAATGTCTCATTGACATAAAATAGTATTAATTTCTGTTTTTTCCAGCAGAGAACTTTGGGACACATAAATATCCTTTATGCCTTTCCAGATGTCCATTGCTTCCATGAAGAAATGACTCCACCCATCCTTATCTCTTTGGGTTGTTCAACATGTGACAGTTTTTAGCTACGTTTCATAGTTTGTACATTACAAGCTAAAGAAAATATTATTTGAGCTGGCTATGGGTGGTGCATGCCTATAATGCCGGCACTTGGCAAACAGAAGCAAGAGGATCAAAAGTTTAAGGCCAGACAAGTATCCATAGCAAGTTCCAGATCAGCCAGAGCTGTAGAGTGAGACCTTGTCTCAAAAATGATGAATTAATTCTATTTCAACCATATTGGGAAAGAATTCTTGGAGTTTAAGTTTAAATGAGGTCTGAGGAATTTTTTATTAGCTATGATGACAGAAGAAATTAGAATCCTCAACAATGTCCAGGCAGTTCTTTTTAAAAACGGTTTAAGACTCATACAAGGATCCTAACATTTCTCTAGGTAATTGAGAGAACGAACCAGGGAAAAAGAGAGAAGGAGAGAGAAGGACGGAGGGGAGTTATCACCATGAATGGATAGTTTTCAGTTCCAGGTTGAACAAAAAGTGAATAAGAGCCTATATCTTTCTTGCCTTTCATTGTGAGTCCTTTAAAATATACTAAAGATGTTGTGCTTTGACTTTGTGTTTGTCAAAGCATAATTTGCAGCCAAAGAGGAAGAAACTCCTCCTCACAACCAAGGGAGGGGGTGTTTTGTTTTCAGTACCCTTCTTCCTCTTCCTTCCCAGAATCTGAAAGGCTCTGCAAGACCCATAGCTGACCTCAGCCCAGTTGAACTCATCTTAAACTCTTGGCCAAGCTTCTCTTGTTCAAGTAGAAAGCCATTGGCATGGCATGTACAAGACTCTGACTTTTCTTTTCTTGTAAGACTTTACTTTCTTTAAAAGAGAGGAACATGTTCTGTTTTAATTTCAGGTTTGAGGAGCAACCAATGTTTCTGCCTAATAGCTACATCTTTGCTTCCCCATTAACTGAGACTTTAGCAAGAAATACAAGCTCAGAATAAGTAACCCTTCCTTCCATTCACTCATATGAGATGGGACCAAGAAATGAATATACATTCCGACGAAACAGCAATGAAAGGTCACATAGAAGAATTAAGACCTTCCTAAGTCCTGCTTCAAGGGATAAGAGATATGAAGTCTAGGACCACTAGAAGCCTGAGTGGAAAGGAAAAAAGCCCCAAGGAGAGTGGATAAAAGCATAAAGCATAGCACATCTCATTATAGCCTTTAGGATTTTGTCTCTTTTTTTTTTTTTAAGTGGGGCTACAGTTTGGAGATGATGATGTAATAAGAGCAACTGTCATGCTCATCGGGCAGACACATGATTCAAAATGGATGCTGAAGCCCAGAAGCTGGAGGAGCATTCCCTAATATGCTCCACATCATAGCAGCTTTTGTTTGAGTCTCATGCATGGATAAATGCTACCTGCAGCATCCACACCCAGAATAGCTATGAAGAAAATCAAAAATGTCTTTGCACACTTCCCTCCAGCCCCTTGCAATTTAGAGAGCCTAGTTGCTTATCCTATGACATGACCAACAGATTCCAATACAGACACACACACACACACACACACACACACACACACACACACACCTGGCCTGTTATTCAAACCTTAGCTAATGTTCTGTTCATCGATTTTCAGCTCTGAAGATTGGGTCTCCTAGGTGCCCAGCTCCATTTTCAAAGTAAGTTGGTCATGTTTTATTTTTCTGANACTCCACTGTTCTGAGCTNATTTTTCACTAATTATTTGATGAGACGTCTACCCTTGTTTTAAAAAAAAAATCTCTTGCAAGGTGGGAAACACTGTATTTACTGTCTCTTATACACATCTAGATGTGTATAAGAGACAGGGCCTGTGTCCCGTAGTCTGTGTCTCATATCTATCAGCCGTTGTTCTCACTGAGTTGTCAATACCTACCTAAAGCATTAGATGATCATAATTTAGGATGGAACCCCTTTCAGAAAGTATTTCGTACAGGTTTAAGACCAAACAAACTTAATAACCTCACAAAGTATAGAGAGGGTATATGAGTGGGGAGAAAACAACCATGAACAACCAGGAGTCATGGATACTCTGATAGATTAAGACCACATTATGCAACTAAAAACACTACAGTAGGCCTGTTTCCTCATCTGGAAAAAAAAGGAGAAAAATTAGAATACTATTACTAAGCGGCAGAGGTAGAATGCTCTGTATTTTGTTAATTTCTTAGCTGATTTTCTTTGTAAAGTAAAACATCACTGATTGTTTTTATGCCAAGGATAAATATCATTGGGCCACATTACTTATATATTTCCCCTTTAACCAATGAGAACTATTTTCTTAGTGAATAATCTGTGGGACATCTACCTGTACATCTAAAACAATCTCAGGAAACATCCTGAGATTTACTTTAAAAACTGAGGTCCCCAAACCTTTTGTTTCCCAATAAAGAGTAAGATTGTGTAAGATGAGACATGAAATGACATGGTGACAGGAGATCAAGAAAGTTAACCAGTTAATTTGCCAGCAATAGGAAACTGGCTAAGTAAATTGAAGTAAATGCATGAGCTGGAACATGCTACATTTTTAAAATAAATATAAGAAAGCCTTTTACACACTAACATGATATAATCATGAAATAATGTCAAATTAAAAAAACAGCTGAGTTGAGATAGGACCGAGCTCCTCCCCTTGTGCCAAGGCTGTGCAAGGTTATCCAGCATGGGGAGCAGGTTCCCAAAACCCAGCTAAGCACCTGGAACAGATCCTGATCTCATTGCTAGGAGTCTTACAAAAAGACCAAGCTACACAACTGTCACATACATGCAGAGAGAGGGCCTAGGTTGGTCTCATGCAGGCTCCCTAACTGTTGGCCCAGAGTTCATGAGCTCCCATGAGCTCAGGTCAGCTGTCTCTGTGGGTTCCCTGTCATGACCCCCCTGGCCCTACCTCAACTTGATGTGCTATGCTGTGTTCAAGCCCATAGGAGGCCTGCCCCTTTCTGAATGGAGACGGAGGAGGAGTGGATAGGAAGCAGTGGGGGGGATGAGAGGAGAGGAGGGAGGGAAACTGTGCTCAGTATGTAAAATAAATGAAAAATGTTATGTTACATAAATAAAATAAAAAAGAAAAAAGACAGCTGAGTTAAAGCCCTGCTTAGTAGTGCATACCTGTAATCCCAGAACTGAAGAGGCTACAGCAGAAAGTCAAGAGTTTGAGGCCAGTGTGAGCTACATAGCAAGTTCCAGGTCATATCAAGCTATAGAAAAACAAAAACAAAACTAAACAAAAATCAGCTAAGAAAATAAAAAAAATCCAGAGCATTTTACCAGTGCTGGTTAGTTTTTTATTAACTTCACACAAGTTAGAGTCATTTTGGAAGAGGGGTCTTCAATTGAGAAAATGTCCCCACCACATTGTTCTCTGAGTGTGGAGGTCTCTGCAAATGTCATGGCCAGCAGAGTACTGAGCAGTGTGAGGCAAGAAGGAAGTCCGGCTTCTTAATTAATTTTAGGTATATATAAGTTCAGCACAATTTGGAAAAAGGTTTCCTAGTGTAACACAAGCCCGTGTGTACAAGGAGGCATAATGACATCTAAACTTTTCTCAAAGTACATGTCACTTCTTCCATGAAGATGAGTTCTAAAGACAGACTACATCTGTTATCTTAAGGGCCTAGGAAGAGGATCTGGTGTGGTCTCAGTCATACTGATAGCATAAAGGTCACCTAGACTATTAATCATCTCTATCCTGTTTATGGGAGCCCCTGGCCATACACAGAGTGCAAAGGTCACTGAGACTATTAACTATCACCAGTCCTGCTTGTGGAAGTGAGCCTGGGGGAGCCCCTGGCCATACAGACAGTGCAGAGGTCACCTAAACTATTAGCCACCTCTGGTCCTGCTTGTGGGAGCCTGGGAGAGTTTCGTATGGCCTGGTCCTACAATAGCACAAAGGTCACCTAGGTTATTATTAGCCACCTCAATTCCCAGCCTTCTGGGCAGAAAACAGGTTGTGCATCTCTTTCATTGAAGAGACAACCCTGTGTATTTAACAATCCTGGTTTCCCTAGTGCTTATCTGTGAGTGCAATGACCTTTGTGCTACCAACATCTGGGCAAGCCTGTGGTGTATTTTCTTAATTGATGTGGGAGAGCCCAGCTCACTGTGGATAGTAACACCCCTAGGCTAAGGGTCCTGGGTGCTATAAGAAAGCGAGCGAAGCAAGCCAGTAAGCAGCCCTCCTCCGGGAGCATCAGCTCCTGCCTCCAGGTTCCTACCTTGAGTTCCTGTCCTGACTTCCTTGGATGGCAGACTACAAGCTATAAGATGAAATCGACTCTTTCCTCCCTAAGTTGATTTTGCTCATGATTTTTTTATTGCAGCAGTAGAAACCTCAACTAAGAAACTACCCTCCGAAGGCTAAAATAAATAATAAAGGCACGTTTACTTATATTCTCATTAAAGCAAAAAAGCAAAGGGACGCTTTTATTAGTGGTGACTGTGAGGAACAATGAGAACTGAGCATTGAAGAACAAAGATAAAACGAATTTCCATGATATATACTAATTTACTTTCTTTGGTTTGTTTTAAAGTCATTTCATTTATTTTTTTTTTATGTGTATGAGTGTTTGCCTGCATGTTTTCATGTGTAGCACATGTGTTCCTGGTACCCTCAGAGGTCAAAAGAAAGGGTCAGATTCCCTGGAACTGGAGTCATATGGGTGAAGGGAACTGAACCTGGGTCTTCTGCAAGAGCAGCCCGTGCTCTTAACCATCTCTGAGCCAGCTCTCTCTCCAGCCTCGATGAACCAATTTGTATATGTATATATACGTAGTTATTTTTCAGTTATGTGAATACCTCAACTATTCAAAACATCAAACACTATGCTTAAAGTTAAATGTGATTTTCACCCTGTGAGTGGCTTTAATTTTCTTTTTTAGGTCAGTATCCCATCTGTATTTCTCAAATCCTCTATAACAAATATATACAGCCTACATTAAACAGAAAATAACTTAAAACTAAAGTTAAGCAAACATTTAGTTTTGCTTCCTGAGGAAGAGAGACAGATGAACCCAGGCTGAGATAGCCTTTCTCACTCATGGATTACTCTCTTAGAATTATTTACCTTCAAAATAGATGATGCAATCCCTGTACCTGGGTTCCTACAGACCTCTGTCTCCTTTTCAGTTTGCATCGTAAGGCTCCATTCTTTAGCCTTAAAAATACAGCATCAGAAGACACAGCAGTTATATAATTCTCCAATAAAATGTGAAAATAGCCAAGTAAATTGGAATTTAAGATAAAGAAATAATTTTAACATGAAATTAAACTAAAGTTCTCCCTGCTTATCTGAAATTCTAACCTCACCACTTGGCTTTTGGTTTTTTATCTTAAGTTTTGCAAATCTGCCAACTCCAGAAGTAGGCCTACTGAGCAAAGGATGCCAGTTTGTAAAGAGCCACAGCACATCATTAAGGATTCTCAGACAGCACTCTTTAATAAGCTTGTTCAAGTGAGGATGAAGATTCAGATCATGCTCAGCTAGCAAGCAGTGGTAAGAATTTGCCTTCTAAGGAAAATGGAGCCTCTAATGCTTTGGGCTCTCATTAAGAATTTGCCTTCTAAGGAAAATGAAGCCTCTGATGTTTAGGGCTCTCATTTTTGCTTATTTCGAAACTCAAGTATATGGCAGCTTTGGAATGTTTTTCTGCCTTCAAGTCATTTGTAATCTGGTTAAAGCAAAATGTCTCACCACTAGAGACCAGGCAATTCTGCACATTATATGATTAACAAATATTAAGCACTTACTGTGTGCTAGCATCAATCTACATAATTTATACCTATTGATCCATTTTCTCTTCATTAATTACTGTACATACATCCTTTTACTACCCTTTTTTACATATGAGGAAACAATGTTCAGCAACATTAAATAAGTTGTCCAACTTAAAGGGCCAAAAATGGTAGTTCTGGAATTTAAATCTAGATTTCATGATTTTCTAGAATTTAGATATGTGACAGCTGTGTACTCTACAGTGTAGCTTCTGAAATGATAGGCAATCAGAAAAAGAGACATTCATGTGGCCTGGGGTGTTTAGGAAGTACCCAATTGAAGCCGGAGCTTGAAAACAAAGCAAATTTTAACAGGTGTAAAGAATGAGGAGAAATTGTATCTTCACTAAAGAAAACAGCATGAAGAGAAACCTAGCAGGGAAAATAAGAATAAAGGATGAAGATTTATACCAAATGAATAAATTCATTTATACTGATGTAAGTATGTAAATATAGCATTACATAAAATTCAAATTTATTTGCTTGAATATTGTAATGATTTGAAGTATTAGAATCAAGGCTATTCATAAGGACATCGTAATTTAGAAGATGATGGTAATTTGGTTTTTGACAGATATAAACTCAAAACATGCCTTATTTATTAATACACAAAGTAAGATAGAAAAAAAACACCAGTTTTTAGTCGTGTTTTTCAGCTTATATTGACAAAATACAATAGTTAAAATTTTTAATCTTTTAATCATCTTTCATGAATACTGTGAAATAATCTGTTCCTATAGAGGCTAAATTATCACTGAGCTATTCTAATTTGACACTTTTCCTATCTTTGAACTGATTACACAAAATTTTTAAAGTTTGGGGTTGGTTTACATCAGAAATAGCACTCCTTACCATTACTTTCCCTTTCCAAACATTATCTCTGCCCCTACTTAGTCAGAGCTTGACATGTAGTTGACTTTTAAGAATCAACCCAGGGTATTATACTTCAAAAACTTGAAGAAACAATGACAATTAAATCTTAAACTACTTCATGCAAGATAGATTGCTTCAGGAAAATAGCATTTTCAAACTTTCTAAAATGTAAAAGATATTCCTTAATGAATTAATTCTGTTGTATATATTAGAAGAAATGTTGGGAGCAGATGTTGTGACAATTTGTATTCCCTGTGCTTGGGAAGTGAGGCAAAATAATCATGAATTCAAGACCAACCTGGACTACACAGCAAAGACCTTGTCTCAAAAAACAGCTGGATGTGGTGACACATACTTTCAGGAGGCAGAGGCAGGCAGGTCTCTGTGAGTCTGAGGCAAGCCTGGTCTATACAGTGAGCACCAGGCCAGCCAGGGCTATGTCAGACCTTGTCTTAAAACAACAAAATATTTTATTTTTTAGATTTATTCATTTTATGTGTGTAAATGTTTTGCTTACAAGTACGTCTGTAGACCACATGCATGCATGGTGCCCACAGAGGTCAGAAGAGGGTGTCAGATCTCCTGGGACTAGAGTTATGATAGTTTAGAGTCACCATGTGGATGCTGGGAATTGGACTCATGTCTTCCACAGAAATAAGTGATCTTAATTGCTGAGCCATATCTCCAACCCCTACTTCCTTATTTTCAACAACTTTGCGATTGAATTAGAGGCCTGCTCCATGGAGGTACTACAA
>LZPO01034900.1:79539-102488 GCA_001675575.1 Neotoma lepida | reverse complement strand
AGTAACACATTAACATTTTTCAATAAATGAACTGCCTTCTAAATGTTAGTGTTTCTATACAAAGACAAGTACTGGAGCAGAGAAGTTTCTTTTTGCAGAGGGTGCAAGTTAATATAGACACATATCATAGGATATCTATATCATCCCTCCACACAAAAGCCCAGGAAACACCACAGAAGAGAGGGCAGAGGAATTTAAGAGCCAGAAGATGGAGAAGGGTGTCATAAAATGCTGCTGTCCTGATATGACATCACCTTTGCAACAATGAGCACATAGCAGCTATGGAAACTTGCCATCATGGATAGAGGAGATACCTATGAGGCCCCATCTCTTCCCGAGGAGCTAATGACTAGTAATGATTGATGGAGGAGGCAAGCATCATTTTCTTTAGAAGTGTAGCCACTGGGAAACTAGGTGGGAAGAGGAAGAATTCTTATTTTCTGTTTAGTTTTCATTTGACCTATTAAAATAATTCTAATTATCCCCTCTCTAAGAGTAATTTAAATTTCTATTGCTAATCATGTGATCTCACCTAAAATGCAATTCATTTCAAAATTCTTGCTAAATATTTCTACTAAAATAGCAATAATAATAATGAACATTTTGCATTAAACTCTATAAAGTACTGCACTGGTTGGTTGTTTGTTTTTTATGACTTGACACAGCTAGAGTTATCTAGGGAAAGGAAACCTCAGTTAAGAAATGTAAGACAAATTGCTAAACGGTCTTATTAATAAAAAACCTGGAGCCAGATATTGGGGTGAAAAACTGAGAGATCAGATGAATAGGAAAAGCCATAGCGAACCTCACCTCACCAATACCTCAGTCTCCATAGAGACCTACTTCCTGTATACCCCCACCTATATGCCTTTCTGTTCTGCCATCTCATTTCCTCTTACCATCCAGATACATCTCTTCCTCTTCCTGGACAACTCTGTCACTTCCTGTCTATCTGTACAGACCTCCAGACCTTTATGGTTAGTGCTGGGATTAAAGGTATGTACCGCCACACCCGGCTCTGTTCCCAGCGTGGTCTTGAACTCACAGAGATCTAGATGGATCCCTGCCTCCCGAGTGATAGGATTAAAGGTGTGTGCTACCATTGCCTGACCTCTATGTTTACTATAGTAGCTGGCTTTTTCCTCTGATCCTCAGATAAACTTTGTTGAGATACACAGATAAAATGTCACCACAAAGAAAATTCCTCTATCAGACTGGCCTTTAGGCAAGTCTGTGGGACATTTTCTTTATAAATGATTGATGTGGGAGGGTCCAGCCTATTGTGGGTAGTTGTATAAGAACTACCCTGAACAAGTGGGCCTGAGTTGTCTAAGAAAGCAAGCTGAGCAAGCCATGGAGAGTAAGCCAGTAAGCAGCATTCCTCCATGGTCTCTACTTCAGTTCCTGCCTCCTAGTTCCTGCCTGAGTTCCTGCCCTAACTTCTGATGATGATGAACTGTAAGTTGTAAACTGAAATAAACCCTTTTCTCTCCATGTTGCTTTTGGCCACAGTGTTTATCACAGCAAAAGAAAGCAAACTAAGTACTTCCACATACATGATCTAATTTTATTCTAACAGTTTGAGTTTAAAAATCCACAAGATGCACCTATAGTTTAGCCAAGTCATTATTCCAACTGACCACTGGGAATGGCACCAGCATTGTTAAGGGAGATGTATACCCACCTCCATAATCTAAAATGACCTAAATCTTTGTCTCAGTTTCAGAAACTTAAAAAAACTAGAAAATGCAACTATAGTCCTCTTAGCAATCAAAAAGTACCTGAACATGAGGAAAGGAAATAAGGCAGACATGCAGCACAATCCAAATGAAACATTTTGCTATCATGCCACTAAAAGTAAAATCTTTGTAATACATACGTACTCCTTACTAGATATGGTGGCTCATGCTTGTAAATCTCATGACTCCCTGGGACCAAAAGCAAAAATCTTTATTTTGACAATTTTAGATGGAATCTTTTTCTAAAGTCTACTTTCATTCTTACATACTTCTTAAACTAAGGATGCAGTAAACAATTTACTCTTTTTTATATTTAAAAACATAATCTCAGCAGCTTCTGAGATATGTGGAGTAACTGGAAACTAGCCCTGATCACTATCACCGTGAACTAGATTAGGTTTCTCACATCTGAGCAGCCACAGCACAATATCATGGCAATGACACTGCTATGATTTTCTACTCAGATGACTCCTAGACAGTAGAGCCATAGTGCAGGGTTGCTTCTAAAAGGTATTTTCCACACTAATGCTCAGTTGTTTAGTTAATCCAAAAATAATCCTTCAAATATTAAGATGGCTTTCATCTGCAATTCATTTATCAAAAAGACCATAGTCTCTGCTGAGTGGTGACAAATGCCTTTAATGCCAGTACTCAGAAGGCTAAAGTAGGAGGTATCATGTGAGTTTGAGGTAAGTATAAGCTGTACAGCAATTTCTAAGCCAGCATGGACTAAATTGAGGAACTTTGTCTCAAAACCAAGCAACCCTCCCATAACCCCTAGTATAAAATTGAGCCTGTCTTGGTCCACTCTTTCTATATTAAAGCCTACTACAGAATTTGGGTAGGTGTCCATAAGAAATGCTTAGGAAAAAATATAGAAAACATTAAGAATTTGGATGAAAAATACATAAAATGATATGAAATATCAAGAAATACATGTCTTTCTAGTAATGCTTCAGTACATTGAATTTACCTGTCGCTCTTCCCCTGAAGATATCAATGGCCAATGTAATCTCAGACCCATACCAGAGGCTACACATGGACTAATGGCAGTGGCAGTCAGGTGGAAAGTGAGATAGAACAGCATACTGTCAAGATATTATCTGCTGGAATTTTTTTTGCTCCCTTTCTAAGTGTCAAATGTTTACTGCACAGATAATATCGCTAGATGGTTGAGTTGAATATGTTAGGATCCATATCAAACTCTAATAGAGAAAGAACTTGAATGGTATTTCAAGCAAAAAACAGAAAGAAAGGTGGGAAATACAACAATAGAGACTAGAATAGTGAGACATGAAGTCTGATTCAGTAACCATACAGAGATGGTGGAGATCAAGAAAGCTTAAGGGTCCTTGAGGAAGAAGATACAATGGGATATTGAGTTTTAAGAAAACACCCACAGTTAATCAGCAACAAAGATTAAACAAGCAACTATAGTCACAACAAAGCAGCACGGAAAGCCAAGAGAGCTATAATGTTATTTTGTCTTCATAGAGTTACATATTATACAATCTTGATTAAGGTTAAAGGGCCAATGGCAACATTCCAGCTTCCTCTCAACAACATTTACAAGAAAAATGAGCTTGCCAGAACCACTTAAATTGGGTTGGGTTCTTTTTTTTTAAAGAATAGCAAATATTTAATAGATTTGATTATTTATTATCCCTAAGATGTCTAAAAGAACATTGTGTGATCATTTTGTGAGCTGAAAGAATCTCCATTTGTCAAGTGCTGAAGTAACTTCTAACCTTGGTAGAGATCGTAGGATATTTTCAAACATCGGGCACCTGGAGGGATGTTCAACAATGAAAGCTCTGCTGAAATTTCTCAGCATCCTGCTCCACCCTTTCCCAAGTAGCATGTGTGAAGTGCATTCATAAAGTACTACAGAGATTTAAACAGTTGTGAAGAAACATTATCTTGTTTCCACACTTCTCAATCTTCACAAATAATAAAGGAAATATTGATAAAACATTTCTCAAATGAAATTTGGCCATATGCCTCTGGCACAAAAGACAATCTAAGTTTCTCTGCCACTTAAAGCTACAATGACATTTCGGCATTTCCAGGACATAATATGTTACTAGCAAGAGCATTTAGTACAAAAGTTTACAAGAAGCAACCGTGTTTTCTTACACAAACTGCTCTCAAACTTGTTCACTCTGTTTGGTTTGTTTCTAGGATGAGCTTCTGTATGTTAGCATGTATCTTTTTTGTAAGGCATCTGGACTTAGAGGCTTAAGGAAATCTTGGCCACAGAAACACTCATTGTCTTTACCTTCTTTTGAGCATATTCTAACATATTTCTGGCATACCTCTGCTACCTTTCTACCCAGTTCATTTTGATTGCTATGCTATGGTGCTAAAGATTACAGGACTTGGTGTAACCAGGAGGCTGCTTCTCTAGGCTTCAGCATTATATCCGGACAACCACCTTCCTACAAGAATTCATGAATTACAAAAGGGACATGGCATATGTCATTTTTATAAGTGAAGAAATAACTCTGAACAAATCACAATCTGTATCAGTGGTGTAGTTTTTGTCTAGATTCCCTATATAGACCATGATTTCTCTTCTCTAGTGCCAGTCTGATTGTGGTGCTCTCAGAAAAAGTGAGGGGAGCACTATCTTAGTTCTCTCCATTGACTTCCTGTACCCTTGGCTCTACTGTGTTCTTTGTTACTTTTAGAAGAATGGCTAGCCATTGTTATCTGACTCAGAGCTAGATGTTTCTTGAAGAGCCCCAGGCTAAGAAGTATAATTCTCTTTGATTGTCATAGTAATATAAGGCAATATTCTTAGACCAAAATTTGTCCCTACAGTCAATATGTATTAATTGGGCTCTTATACAAATACAAACGTATCCTTGGGATACTAGCAAAAGCTTCCTTCCTCAGAGGAGTATACAATTAAATTATGATTACAGTGCATGTGCATCTAAAAGAATTGATACTACAAAATACAACAACTTGTAGGGACCCATTCTAGGACAGTAGAGATATGCATAATGACACTGGAAACCTGTTCATTGCAGCATGATGTTTAATAAAATATTGGAAAGAGCTAATGTTGAACAATATGGTACTATTTAAATAAAACATTCTATAAGACAAAATAAAGAATATTATTAGAATTACATTATGCAGCATTATTTCTAATACCTGAAGACTAAAAATAACTAATTATTCAGCAGTAGAAGACTAGTCAAATGATCATTCACTCATACAATTTTAAAAAAGTGCTCTGCGCATATATAAACAGCCACTCTGGCTGTTGCTGGGCAAAGATCCACAAGATATACTGTGTGGTGAACAGAAATGTATAAAACAACACATTTAGAATGCCATATTTTGCTTTTTTAAAAGGTGAGGGAAGGTGAAATTAAAATGTAATTTTGTAATATTTGTGGAGATGTGCACAAAAGTAGTAATAAGTTACCTTAGGTAAAATGAAGACTAGAAATTAAGTGACTAGGGGACGTGGTGATATATTGTGTACTCTAATAAACTTGCTTGAGGATTAGAGGACAGAGCCAGCCACTAGATTAGACATAGAGGCCAGACAGTGGTGGCACACAGCATTAATCCTATCACTCAGAAGGCTGAGATCCATCTGGATCTCTGTGAGTTCAAGGCCACACTGGAAACAGAGCCAGGGAGTGGTGGCCACACACCTTTAATCTCAGTACTGGGAAGCACACACACCTTTAATCCCAGGAAGTGACATGGCTGGGCAGAAAAGGTATATAAGGCGTGAGGAGATAGGAAAAAGTTCAGTTCAGCTGAGACCCTTTCAGGTGAGGACTCAGAGGCTTTCAGTCTGAGGATTCGTGGAAACAGGATTGGCTGAGGAGTTGGAGAGATGAGGTTGGCTGTGGCTTTCTCTGCTTCTCTGATCCTCAGACAGGTTTATTAGGGTATACAATATATCACCACGAGGGGAACACTGATAAGAGATAAGATACGTCACTCAAAATTCACCATTTTATAGCATTTGAATTTGAACTCTGCAACTCTGTTATGTATTCAAAATATTAAATCAAAATCATGATAAAATTGTGCTGACATATTCATAAGTGAAAAATCAGATTAGAAAAATATTGTGTACATTGTATCATTTTTATAAGAAAGCAAGTATTTGTGTGATTGTGTTCAAAAAGATAAAAGTGAGATCAGAGAATTTTTTATGATTTTGGCTTTGTTAGGTTTATTTATGATTGTTGGTTTTGTTATACATTTTGATGTGCTTAATTCT
Source organism: Neotoma lepida (assembly GCA_001675575.1). NCBI lineage: Eukaryota > Metazoa > Chordata > Mammalia > Rodentia > Cricetidae > Neotoma > Neotoma lepida. The sequence continues at coordinate 96,494 of LZPO01034900.1, read as the reverse complement.
GTTATGTAGAAAGAAATTTAAGAGCTAAGGATATGGCTCAGTGGGTAAAGCAGTTGTGTTGCAAGCACAAAGATCTGAGTTCAGATCCTTTGGACCCAGGTAATAAAGCAAGATCAGCAGCACATACCTGTAATTCCAGTGCTTGGAGATAGTGACAGCAGGATCATGGGCCATTTGCTTGCCAACCTGTCTAGCCAATCAATGATCTCCAGATTCGGTGAGAGCTCTTGTCTCAAAAAATCAAGCGGAAAATAACAAAGGAAGACACTCAAAATCAACCTCTGGTGTTCACATGCATAGATATACACATCTGAACACACATGTGGACATACTCCCATACACTACACACACACACACGCACACACACATGCACATTAATGTTATTTGTAAAAGAACCCAAGGAGTATTTTGAGCTAAGAAGACTACTATGGAGTACACATTATTAAGTGAAAAAAGCCAATATCAACTGTGTATCATTTTGGAAGAGACAAACTACACAAACAGAAAGACCAGCAGTTGCCAAGAGGTAGGGAGAGGAAGGGATGATAGGCAAAGCTCTGAGGATTTTTAGGATAATGAAAACATCCTGTATTGAATTATGATGATGGATAAATGTCTATACATTTGTGTCAAACCATAGAATATTCAATTCCAAAAGTAATCCTAAGATAAACTATAAACATTAGGTGATGGCATATTAGTCCAAGTTTGACAGCTGCAATTAAAGTATCACTCTGATGAAGGACATTGCCTGTGAGAAATCAGTACATCGTAACTGGGGACACACAAAAGAACAAATTTGCTTACTTCAAGGGGACAGGAAGTAAAGGAGAAGTGAAAGGATCAAGCTCTACAATCCCCCCTTCAAGGACACATCCCCATTGGGAACATTTCAGGTCTCAACTAGAGTGTTCTGATCCTGTCCCCCTCTGTTCCTGTTTGCCTCATAATGCAAAATTCATTTGGTCCATGTCTAAGAATCCCAGAAGTCCTATCTATTCCAGCATTGCTCAAAAGTTCAACTCCAAACTCCAATCCTCTGAGACACAAGACAAATACAACTGGAAGCCCTTGTGAAAATAAAAGATCAAGTTCCTTATTTCCAGGATACAGTGGCCAGAGTAAACATTCTAGTACCAAAGGGAGAAATAGGAGCATAGAAAGGTGACACCATACCCATGTGAAACTGAAACCCAGAAGGAAAAACATGAAATCACTGTGTCTACAAAATACCATAGCAGGGAACAAGTAAGCCCCCCAAGAGTTTGCACAACCTGCCAATGGCTGCTGAGTATAGCTTACATGGACACTCTATTGGGCTGGCTGTGGATGATGCCTACATATTCCCTCAACAGATGTTCCAAATTACTTGTGTCTCTGCTTCCTGGGAAGTATTCATTGCTTCTTTGGCTTCAGTATCACAGCTACAGCATCATGTTGTTAGGTGCTGCTTCAGGGACTCTACAGCTACACACACCATCTGGCCTGCCAAGCTTTTCTTCCAAATATTGGTGGAAACTTCCATGATCCCATAACTCCTGCATTTTACAGATCTGCAAAATGAGCATCACATGGATGATGTCAAGGTTTGCTCTTCTAAGCTATACCTGAGGATGTTTGAACCTCAGCTACAAAAGCCTCTGGGTGCCTCTCTGGCAGCACACAGGGCATTCCCTGAAAGTTCCTGTGTGAGTACATGTCCCAGAGCTCTCTTCTCAAATGAAAATCCCTACAATAAATTTGCATCCTGAGAGCGTGGAGCTCACCTTTGATGAGTGTGGTCTTGCCAACTCCTAAGACACCCTCAAGGTAGGCATTCTTTTCCATTTTTTATTGCAAAGTTATTGGATTTGTTTTAATACATAGGCATTGGGTGGACAAGTGATAAGCTCTTTAGCAATTACATCCTTCCTTTCTGCCTTTTGTTCATTTAAGTTTCATACCAAGAACGTGAACATACTGTATACCAATCACTGAGTGAGGCCGTGAGCATACAAAGCTGAAGCCACCGATGCTCCCCTCAAGTTCAAGGTCTACTGGGGAAGTCAAGCGTTCTAGCAATTAAACACTGTTAAGTGCTGTAATGTATACTGTAAAGATTCCCTTGGCATGTTTTAATGTCAATATATCCCTCAGTATCTTTTGATACCTTTGATTAGTAGAGTAGATAGAGATGTGAAAACAAAAAAATATAAGTGCAAACACAGCAGCAATCAATCAAAATTGGGGACGTTCAGTTAAGATCATTTAGGGGAGGAGCTCTTCCCAAGCTGGTGAGTGACTGAATGTGAACCAGAATCCTACACCACCACAAGAAGTTCAGGCTGAAATAAGCAAGGAAACATTGGCTTAATGACAATATATCATCATAGAAGCCAGACAACCCCAGGTTAAAATCAACAAATCAGCTCCTATCCAAAGAAGCAGTGAGTCAATCATCAAAAACAGTAAAATGGTAAAGGCTTAAGAATAAGAAGACTGACAGAGAATCCAAAGAGATGACATGGGGAGAATAGTCCACAGAAATGAGTGTAAGGGAGTGATATCTGCAAAAATAAATTGTATTTGATTTCAAACTCCCTAAAATAGCTTCCTCTACACTTGCTTCATCAGTCAACAAGCACTTGAAAGTGGTGTACTAAACTCTGTGTCTAAACATGGTTTTCCAGGAAAGTGGGCCAGTCATTTCTATTCCTTTTATGGGACTGCTATCTAGCTCAGTAGCTACTAATACTTTAGGAAACTTAAAATCAGATTCTTTTCTTGGGCCTGCAATATTAATTATTATAGAAAACACTTCTGCACTACTGTAGCACCAAGTGTCCCTCAGGCTGGTGACTGAGCTAAGCCAAGCTGGCTCCTTAGCATCCCTACCACTGTGTCTGGAAGGTTCTGTGTCTGCTCAGTGAGAAGATGGAACAGAATCATCCCCCATTTGGGTACATAGGTCCCTCCTGGCAGAGGGTCTGGGTCTTCATTGCTGGTCCTAAAGCCCTCCTTGAAAGACTGAGCGATAGTAACAATGCGGTAGAATCTCTGAGCAGAGCAAAGCTCTCAGAACTCGAATAGGAGGAGAATTGAAGTAGTATCAGGAAGAAATCTAAAAGCTTAATAAACATAAAATATCAGCCATGGTCCACATTAGTTATCGGAATCCAGCAAGAAGACAAATGAGTCAAAGACTTCCATAACGTCTGTAAGATACTGTGCATGTTTCAAAGACAAATATTAAATTGTTAATTGTAGTCTGGTGAGATGGCTCCAGAGGTAAGGGTGCTTGCCGCCAAACCGGATGACCTGAGTTCAGTCCTCAGCATCCACATGATGGAAGGAAATAACTGCCTCCCACAAGTTGTCTTCTGACCTCCGATGCGTACTATGGCACAGAGGCACACACACACACATACACACACACAATCACAAAATAAATAAGAAAACAAATATAAATAAAATACATTGCTAATGACTATGAAAAAGGATGATCAAGGTATAATAATGAAGTGATTATATTATAATCTCTAATTTTTAAATTTTACTTTAAAAGTACAAGGAAAAAATAATGAAGTTAACATAACAACAATCCAAGATTGAAGTGGTACACAGTAACAACTCCAAAGGAATCTTCCTTAAAGCACATAAACGTAGACTGGAAGCTAATCAGAGCAAATGAAGCACTTGGAACTTAATTAAAAGGAGTTACGAGAACATGCTGATCAGACAACTGAACAGGCAGCAGTAATGAGGAACCATTGAAACAGACAAACGACAGGCTGTAAGGGGCAGAAGAAAATATTTCAGCTTCAGAAAGAAAAGGCTTAAAAGAGACCCTTCAGATGATTACAGAATCATTTTTGAACTTTCAAAAGAACAGCTCATTAAAAAGCATGCCTTTGTTCACATTAGTAGTCAATAGTTACCTGAGTCTGAGGAAAAGCTGAATGGCTTCCAAGTCTGGACTTTTGTGCATGGCTCTACATGGTCACTAAGACCAGCTTATAAGTGACTGAATAAGTGGACAGAAAAGTCCATTTCAATCAGTACTTCTGTCTCTCTACAGTACATACAAGTGCACAAACTAAGAGACAACAACAGAGAAATACATAGCTAATGGCCATCAATTTTATTTCAAAGTATATTTGAAAAGTAGAAACTGAGTCATTATTAACTGGTGAACAAATGAAAGATCATGTCATAATAGTCTTTGAGGTGCTGTATGAAATACCATTTCCAAAATGAAACAGTGAATATTACTTTTAACAAAAAGATAGTCATAAAATAGGCACATTTAGTGGGTTCAACTCATGTTTGAAAAAATAAGCTTTAGTTCTCATTCAGTAAGGAAAACAGTGTTAACTCCTTCCTCTCTAGTTGATTGATATGTAAAGGTTATATATTTCATGAAGTTGACAGAGTTGACATATTTCTTCTCGGATGATGACTGGATAAGGCACTGATCTATGAGTATAGCAGAATATCCTTATTAGTCATCTTATATATACTTTTTTTAGACCAGTAGTATTTGGTTATATCCTAGGTCTCTAGGGTATCCAGTCACTGTTTCTTAGTCACCTAGGCAGTATTGGGTATGGGTTCCATCTCATGGAGTGGGCCTTAAGTCAAATCAGACTTTAATTGGCTACTCCCACAAGTTTTGTGCTACCATTGCTCTAGCCTATCTTGCAGGGAGGACAGATTGTATAGGTCAAAGGTTTTGTGACTGGGTTGGTGTTTACATTTCTTCTTTGGTAGCCTACAAAATATCTTCCCGAATCAAAGAGACTAGAATATAGGGGTGAAGACTCCATGTAGGCACCAGTTCAACTTCCCCACGTTCAATGAGTTGTATGGGTGTTGTCCTCAGCCATGGAGCTCCACTCCCAGTTTGTGGAGAGCAACCTTCTGTCTTAGCAACAGCCTGGGTTGTTCAGGGATTTCCATGGGACCCCCTTGGTCAAAGCTCAACTGAATGAAACCCAATTCCACTACTGGAAACCTCTTTTGTTGACAGGAGATGACTACTTGAGATTCCATATTCCCCATTATTAGGAGACCTAATTAGAATTGCCTTAATATATTTTAGGAAGTTTCCACTGCACTAGATTTCTATATCATCCCTCAAATGCCTCTCAATTCCAGCTGTCTCTCCCCATATTCCCTCCCTCAATCTACTCTATCTCCCTAACTCTTCCCACCTGATCCATTTCAGTCCTTCCTTGACCACAGTCCACCCATAAAATCTATTCTACTCCCCCCTCCCAGGGAGATCTATATATTCCCCCTAGTCCCTTCCTCTATACCTAACCTCTCTGGGTGTATGGATTGTACCTTGATTATTTATTTAATGGCTAATATCCACTTATAAGTGAATACATACTGTATTTCTCTTTCTGGGTTACCTCATTCAGGATGATTTTTTCTAGATCCATCCATTCACAAGCAAATTTCATGATGTCATTTTTTAACAGCTAAGTTATATTCCATTGTGTAATGTACCACATTTTCTTTATCCATTCTTCTGTTAAGAACCAACAACTATTTTTTATTGGACTTAGGGCCCACCCCAAGAAATAGATCCCATATCTAACACTGCTAAAGTGTTCAAGAACCTGAGACTAGGTAACTCATAGGCCTACAGGAAAACATATTATTCTGCTAAAGGGACATAACAATAAAACGATCCCTAATGATCTATTGTTATACCCATAGAACAGAGCATTGCTCAATCCTCAACAGAGAAATTTTTTCTTGCAATAAATGGTAATTAACAAAGAGATTCACAACTGGACAGTGGCAGAGAGTGAGAGAATGTGAAACAGTTTGAAAAGGGATGTCTTTCCTAAACCCTTCCTGTCAAGGTTCAGAAATCTATACAAAAGAGACGGTGGAAAGACTGTAAGGGACAGGGGTGGTGGATGTCTCCAAGGAAAAATCTACTTCCAGACATAACAGGACTGATACTCATGAACTTAGAGAGTGTGGCAGCATGAACAGGGCCTGCACAGATTCAAGGCAGACTGAGAAAAGGAAGTAGACACAGGCTCCCATCTCTAACCAAGAAGCTATTTGCACTGACACTTGCAAGGAAGAAAAAATCAGTTTTCTCCAGTAGAGTGTTGTTGGGTATATCAACCATAGTCCAGGGCAGGCACCATGCCCTGGAGTAGTTGATCAACACAAACAGACTCCATGTTCTTGTGTTTTGTTTTGTTGTGTGTGTGTGTGTTTGTGTGTCTATGTGTCTGTGTGTGTGTGTGTGTGTACTGTTTGTTTTGTTTTATTCTAGTATTTTTCTTTCTTACTAATTTTCTTTTTATTTCCAGTTTTTCTGTTTTGATTTTTGGTATTTTTTAGTTCTTTTCCAGGGGGTTGTTATTGTTTCTGTTTTTGATTTTGAGAGCAAGGGAGAGAGAGAGCATAAAGTTGGGCAGGTAGGGAAGTAGGCAGGACCTGGGAGAAGTTGAGGCAGGGGAAATATGATCAAAATATGTTGTATGAAAAAAAATACAATAAAAATTTTAAGGGAAAATTCATCATACTATACCATATCACAAACCATAAAACAAACCTCAGTTAACTTAAAATAATTCAACCAATAGAATGACCTCTGGTCACAATGGTTTCAAACTAGAAATGAATAACAGAAAACAACAAGAAGATTTATTAACACTTAAAAATTGATACACATATAAATAATCAATTGACCAAAGTCTGAAATTAAATTTAAAAATCTTCTGTATTTGACTGTATCAGTGTCAATATTCTGATTGTCATATTGTACTATAAACTTTCAGATGCTACCAATGAGGGAAACTTTATGAAACATACACTTTGTGTTATTTCTTAAAACTACTACAATTCAAAAACATAAACTTTTCATAAGAAACCAAGTCGGGCCAAGAGAAATGGCTCATGAATTAAAAGCACACACTGTTCTTGCAGAGGTCCCAGGTTCAATTCCCAGTCCCTACATGACAGCTAACAGCCAGTTCCAAGGAATCTGATGCCATCTTCCTACTTCTGCAGGTTCTTACACATATGATGTACATATCTACACTTGGGCATATATACATACAAATAGAATAAATAAATATTTGTAAAAGAAATAAAGTAAGATATACAGAAAAAGTATAAACAACTATTATAGTAAGAAATTTATACTATATAATGTTTTAAAGTCAAATAAGAAAGCAATATGTACAAGCTAATCCCACTTGATTAATACATCGATGTTTATATATAAGAAAAAACATAAAAGACTATACACATAAATGTTGAGTGGGTTACAAAACAACAAGTATGGTACGGTATGCAGTCACTGATACATAGTTGTTAGCTGTTAAACCTTTGATAAGCAGACTACAATCCACAGAACCAAAGAGGTTAGGTATAGAGTAAGGGAGTAGGGGGAAATTATGGGACTCCCTAGAAAAGGGAAATTAAATAGATAGCTATGGATGGATATGGGAGCACTAGAATAGATCCAATGAGAAGGAAGAGGGAAGAGGTAGGGAAGGGAAAGAGTATGTGGACAGCTAAACCTAAGGGACATTTAAGGGGTCATATGGAAACCTAATGCAGTAGAAGCTTCTTTAAAATATTTACAGATATGAAAGAAATCTAAATGGAATCATGGGGGAGACAAAGTCCCAACCAGACATCTCTCATCACCAAATGAAACCTCCAATGCCTGGAATAGGTTACATCTAATTAAGTTATTGGCCACAGGGCCCCATGGAAACCCCCACACAACCCAGGCTATCACCAAGGTGATAGGTGACTCTTCACAAGTGGATGGCAAGGCCCTATTGCTGAAGAACACACCTACACAACTCATTGAACACAGAAAAGTCAAGATGATGCCAATCTATAGTCTTCAGCCCTACTGACTAGTGTTCATGGCACTGGAAGGTTCTCTGCACGCTACCAAAGGATAAAGAAGAACACCAAACCAGCTACAAACCCTGTGATCTACAATGGTGAGCTGCCTACAAGATATGCTGGTACAATAGTGGCACAAAGATTGTAAGAGTAAGCAACCACTATCTGACCACTATCTGATTGGATGTAAGGCCCATTCCATGAAGGGGAACTCATCCCCTGTTGCCGGATATTTGATTGCACTGTGAAGCCATGAGACTGTGTTAATAAAATCAACCTTGGTTCAGGGGGCAGAGCCAGTGACTAGTTGATAAGAATTAGCCTTAGAGAGGATGGAGTAACCAGGAACACACATAGAGAGACACACAGGAAAGAATAGGGAGAGACTTGGAGATTCTCGGTCTTTTTGGTTTGGGATGAGTGGAGAGACACTCTCTTGCCGGGTCTCCAGCCAAAATGGTAGGTCAGCTGGTTGCTTCTCGGCCCCTCTGATCCAAGATTGGTTTTAACACAATCTCAGGGTTTCACAGTACAATCAAATATCCCACAACAATTCCCCATACTGTCCATATGGCCAAGGACTTGAGACTGGATAGGGCATGGACCTAGGAAAAAAAAATACTACTGTTCTGCTAATGACTCCAAACAACATTCTGCTATACTCATATAACACTGTGTCTTACTCAGCCATCATCAGAGATCTTCCTCCTGCAGCAGATGGGAACACAGAGACCCACAACTGGACAATGTTAAGAGAGTGGGAGACCTTGAAACACTCAGCCCTAAATGAGATGTCTTCATCAATCCCCTCCCCTCAGGGCTCAGGGAACCATGTGGAAGAGGAGGCAGCAACAATGTAAGAGACAGAGGCGATTGAAGACACCAAGGAAACATGGCTTTCTAAATCAACAGGACTGATATACATATGATCTCAAAGAGACTATGGCAGCATGCACAGAGCCTACATGAGTAGGGGGCCAAGAGGATTCTAGTGCTAACGGGGAAGAGAACACAAGCCCCTGTCCTTCACCCGGAAGCTACCAATTGATAACTGCTCCCAAAGGAAAATTTAGTTTTCTCTAATGGAATCACACAGGTTTTGTGTTTTTATGGGATTTCTGTGTGTGCAAATGGGTGTGTCTCTGCATCTATGTGTGTTTCTTGTGTTTTTTCTTTGGTTCTTTTTCTTCTGTTTGCTTGTTTGTTTTGTCCTATGCCCTATACCAATTTGTTTGTCTTTATTTTATGTTACTTTATTATTGTTTTTAGACACTTGTTAGACGGGGAGAGCCAGATGGGAGGGGAGTTGGGGAGGATTTGGGAGGAGTTGAGGGAGGGAGACCATAATCAGAATTTTTTCTATGAAAAAAAATCTATTTTCAATTAAAAAAATAGAAAAAGAAAAAAAGAGTGGGTTAATTCAATGTGATAGAATCATGGAGGTTTTTATTAATTTTTTTATGATCTCTCAGGATTTCATATAACTGAAGTAAAATGAAGTCACTTCAGAAAAAAAGAATAATTTAAATACGCATTCACACTGAAGAGTTAGTAACTTATCATATCCAATTTCATTTAGTCAGAATTTCATTCTGTTTAAGAAAAGAACTACTAGTTAAGACAGTAAGACTGTTTGTTGAGAGTTATAAAACCCACCATTTGAAAATAAAGCATAGAAATTGAAAATAATATGTTGCATGGAACAAAATAAAAGCAAGATTCAGCTAGATTGTGGAAAATTTTAATTATCTACTTTTTTTGCAACATTTTGTAAATAGAAATAGTAGAACAATTTAAACCATAAAAATAGTCTAAAAATTATATTCTCATGTTTTCTTGTTTTAACCAATGTTTAAATTATTAATATTTAATGTTAAATAGTAATATTGTACTAGAATACATTGTAAACTATAGCTTAATGAATGACACAAAATCTCATATAACTATATATACAATTAACCTCAGAAAAGGAGTCAATCTTGTAAACATTATTATATTATTTAAAAGAAAATTTGAAATGGGGGCATGGATCTTGGAGGAGTTAGGGGGAACATGACCGAAAGAGAATGCATTAGGGGCTATCTCTGGCTCTTTTACTAGCTTTTGGGACTCTACTCCTCATACTGGGTCACCTTGCTCAACCTTAATTAATACATGCAGGGTGGGGGTGCCTAGTCTTACTGCAACTTGCTATGCCATGTTTTATTGATATTCACGGGAGGCCTGCCCTTTCCTGAACAGAAATGGAGGAGTGGATTGTGGGGTGGGAACAGAGAGGGGTATGGAGGAGGGACTGACAGGAAAGGAGGGAGGGGAAATTGCAGCTGAGATGTAAAATAAATATTTTTTAAATAGAGAATGTATTATATTCTTGAAGACTTAATTTTTTAATTTCCAATAACTCAAAGTTAAAAGTACAGCAGTCTACATAGTCATATAACACAACTCTTTGCCTCTTCTTCCTCCTCCTCTTCTTCTTTTGCTTCTAGAGATTTAAAGCTACACAGTGATCAGTAGTTATAAAATATCATTTCAATGTTCATGTAAAACTTAACATGTGATATTTTAAATGAATGTGTATAAATTCTACAATTATTACGTTCAATGAACTTTTTTTTTTGGTTTTTTGAGACAGCCCTAATTGTCTCAAAACTCACTTTGTAGACCAGGCTGGCCTTGAACTCACAGAGAACTCCTGAGTGCAGGGATTAAAGGTGTGCATCACCACCAACCAGCTTCAATGAACTTTTAAGGTGACATCTCTACAATACTCTGCTCAACTAACTGAGCTGTAGAAGGGCATTAGTGAACATTTAAATAAGCAACATCACAGAAATAAGATACAACACTAATGCCCTAAAGAAAACAAATCACACAAATCAAAGTTAATGATTGCATTTGTTTCTGATGTACCAAAATGAAAAGTGGAAATTGAACTTGAACAGTGCAATTTATTCAATAACAGTTATTAGGGAAAATTTTCCAATTGTGAATTTGTAAATTGAGCACAAAAAGTAGCTTTCTAATAAATATTTATTGTTGAAATGGACCAAAATTAAAAGGAATAAAAGCACTGCATAGTTGGGAACAAGAAAAGGGAAAAGAAAAAAAATAGCTCTATATGAAACAGACGTCAAGAAAGACTCTTTTAATTCCCTAATTCCTCAGGATTGTCCCTGTTGGACCAGTGAGTTTAGAGTTAATGTCAGGCAGTTGGCAGATAAAGCATCCCATCCAGCAGACATACAGATGGAAGCAATGTTTCTAGCTTCCTTTCTTCTTTGTGTAAGAAAGCATTCACGTTGGCTCCCCTGAGTTTCTAAGCGCAGCAATGCTCTCTGCAGCATTCTCCAGAAAGGAGGCGGCAGTTATACAATGTGGGATACTTATTTATATAGAATGCTCAGCACTTCCCGAGTAAAACAGGAAGGAAGGGAAGGACTGACAGCTAAAAACCTAAAAGGACTCAATTGAAAGGATGGTTTTATCTTGGGAACAAAAAGGCAAGCTCTTATAACATCCATTTTGACTGCTCATTGCTGTAGCTCATTTGTTTGTTTGCTTGTTTAAATTGTATTGGATTCAAGAAAGCCTAGAGAATAGATAGTTATTAGAAACAAGAACGTGTTTCATTTAGAAACCAAAGCTGATCAGAACTATTTCAGAGGAGGGAGATACCCATGACATTTTGGTACAAAAGGGAATGTTTAAAATTACCATAACCAACACTAAGATGACAGCAAATAATAATCTCAGAATTATGTGCTCCCAGCTTCAAAACACTTTCACAAACCTCATCTGGTTAACACTGAAAAAGAGAAAAGTAATAGTTCAGACCCCATGTTAAGACATTTAACAAATAAAGCCAGGTAAATTTCCACTTCTTATTGGGCATTCTGCATTTTCTTTTTTCCTAGTCTCATGAGGAACATGTTCTACTAAAAACTAGTTATCTGTTAGTTACTGACTTAGTTAAGGTTTTTTATTGCTGTGAAGAGACACCATGACTACGGCAATTCTTACAAAGAAAACATTTAATTGAGGTGGTGGCTTACAGATTCAGAGGTTCAGTCCATTATCATCATGACGAGGAGTGCAGCGTGCAGGCAGACATGGTGCTGGTTACATCTCGACCAGAAGGCAGCAGGAAGTCAACTGCCTGCCACACTGAGGAAAGCTTGAGCAAAAGACACCTCAAAGCCCACCTCCACAGTGACACACGTCCTCCAACAAGAATACACCTCCTAATAGTGCCACTCCCTTTGGGGGCCATTTTCTTTCAAACCATCCCAGTTACCCATATGATTTTACCCAGCTTGTAAACTAAATACATTTGAGATTGATGCACAATGGCATGTCCTAAGTCAGACATAATGAAACTAAACAAACTGAGTCCTGATTTCATAAGCATATCAATTATACATCTAGAGATCCAGCTGAGCCCCGTGAAGCACAGATCATCTTTTCTGTTCTCTAAAATCCAAGAAGAAAAATTTTTGCTTATGGGTTTCTTTCATTTAATTAAAATCAAATCCTCAATCATGCAATCTAGGCTCCAGCTGACCAAGACCAAAATGCCTCTGAACAGAATATAGACTCACATATTTATCAAAAGATAATGATAAATAAAATCTTTGCTGATCATCTATAAGCAAAAGTAAAAATATACTCTGAAAAATCAAGTGGCTGTGGAAATATTTTTAAACATCAGGATCCTATTTTGTATTCAAATCGATGCCCAATATTATCTGAGAGCTCACCTGTTCAAACCACCAAGCCAGCAAGTCCCAGATGTGGAAAGATTCTTAGGACTTGAAACAAAAGTCATTCTTTGACACACTATCTATTCATGGGCTGAAAGAGCAAAAACCATAATGTGAACCAAAAATTATGTTAATTGGAAATAAAATTTGTGACAGAATATATTACATTTAGGCCTCATAACCTAAGACAGTGGTTTCATTTTGCAAGCCAGGGGATCTGAGGAGCCAAGAAGTTGAATCGGTTATCCAAAATCAGAACTAGTCAATGGTCAATGGTGGAAAGAAGATTCAGTCCAGATCTACCTTCAGAGTTTAAGTTGTTAACTATCCACTAAGGTAACCAACCTCTTGGAATATAATTTCTCTTCCTATTATCTCCTGCTCTATGCTCTGGGGGAGTAGTTCTAAAAAGGCAAAAAAATACAATCACTGAAAAATTGATTTAATTAAAAATTTTGCCCAGGTCTAGTTCTGTTTCCATTTTGGTGCTAGAGATGGTACAATGAAACTTGTGTATGCTAAGCAAGTACTCTGTAGGGAGCTACAAACCCAGCCTTAAAATGTAGATGAATATTTGTCTTTTCAAATATATGATAAGCTTTTTATTGCAAGCATAATAATTGAACCCAGTGCCTTGCATAGTGGACTATATCCTGTTGGTATTTTTTTTGAAAGTCAGGGCTTCTTGACAAAAGAGGTGAAGCTAGGTTAAGGACTAAGCCACAAATCAAATGCTAAACAAATTTTGCTTGTTTTCTAAAGAATTTACTGGTTACTGATGAGATAAAGGAAAGAGGTCAAAGATAATTTATGAGCACATCCCTGGGGGATTCCCCCTGCTACTAGGAAATAATCATGAGATTATTTTTCTAGCTATTTGCAGGTCACGAGGCCTTTAACATGCATTATCCCACTTTGATTCTCATCCTAGTGATGAAGTATCATTACCTCTCCCTTAGTTTTACTCAATATTATTGGGGAAAGTGACAATCATAACATTTAAGCTATTTATTATGTTCTAGGTCACACCAAAAGGGATACAATAAACCTTGATGGTTTTTTTGTTTGTTTGTTTGTTTGTTTTCTTTTGGTTTTTGGAGACAGGGTTTCTCTTTGTAGCTTTGGAGTCTGTCCTGGAACTCGCTCTGTAGCCCAGGCTCGTTCTGTAGCTCAGGCTAGCCTTGAACTCACAGAGATCTGTTTGCCTCTGCCTCCCGAGTGCTAGGAATAAAGGCGTGCACCACCACCACCCGGCTATAAGCCTTGATCTTACGACTCCAGCTTTGACTCAAATGACTGATTTTGTTTTGTCTTCATACACTAGTTTTACAAATAGTATTTTGGTAGTCCTTGAGCTACAGTTTCAAAGAAGAGAGAAAGAGAGCGAGACAAGGACAGAGAAAGACAGAGAATGTACAAGTACACCTGGCAGATGCTGACATTGTGGTAAACATAGTTCCAGACATAAAGTAGTTCCTCAGTCCCTTCCACTGTCAGTATAATGTTCTCTGTAATTCCAAGTCATCTCGCTTCAAAACCTTATAATAAGTCATGTAACATTTGGAGTGCAAGAAGGCACTTTGTAGGAAGATGATGAACATTTTTTAAATGAAGAAAATTGGTCTGCACTGTACTTTCTGGTCTCTTGTTTTCTTTGGGGAGGGATAGAGACAGACAGACAGAGACAGGCAGACAGACAATCATAGTCCAGGCTGGCCTCAAACTTGCTTTGTAGTCAAGGATGACATTAAGCTCATCAGGTTGCCTCTGCCTCCATAGAGTTGAAATTACAGATATATGCTACCACACCCACACATGTGGTACTGAGGATCAAACTTAGAGCTTCAAGCATGCTAGGTAAGCACTCTACCAATTCCATACCTTCCTTGGTTGGATTTTAAATTCTGTGAAGTAGGCATAACTGATGCTATCATCCTTTTTTCTTATGAGAACATTAAGACTAACATTGATAGAATAGCTTATCCAAGGATGGCAAAACTCATTTTGGGAGAGCATGGACTCCATTTCTTCATCTGTCATATAAGAGCATTGAGCTAGGTTTAGTCTGAAATCAGACATAATAACACTACAGCTAATAAATAAATAAATACAGAATAAACTACATCATAGCTTCCTCCATGGTTCTATCTACCTCCAGCATTCTATGAGAATGGAATCTACATGAGTACAAATTCATGAGTTACAGGGAAAGTCAAACCCAGATTCAAGTTCTGTGTCTCCTAAACCTAGCTGCTGATTCATCGTGGGAAACATACTTTGAAATCTCAACATTCCCTCTCTACATTCCCTTGATGAGCCCATCTTCCCAGGAGGATAAACTTCTCAGTTCCCCCAGCCCATCATTGCATAATCCAAAGCCTGATTTTTACATATAATTTCCCCCACCTAGAGTGGGTGACATTCCCTGTGAAAGTCAGTCCTGCTTGTTCTCTTCAGTGGATCTGAATTTAAAAGCATCTATGAGAGTACTTTTGCCATGACCCACATATAAAGGAATGTCTAAGTAATGCAAAGTTACTTTGAATATCAAGGGATTTGAGGAGCTACAGACTTAGACTTTCCTAAAATAACTCTCAATAGAGATTGGTTATAGCATCGCATTTACTAGGAATTTGTAGCACAATGATTTATCTTTTTTTCCCTTTCATTTTCCTTAAAAAAAAAAAAAACCTAAACTTGACAAAAATGTAAGTGGTTGTCAGGCAGATAATCCATCTAGTTAAGGAAAAGCCCCTAGTCATTTAGATGGTCTTTGGCTAATTTCAGCCTTACAGTCACCCCCTCGGAGCAAAGGCTAAGATGAAAGCAAGTCCAACTGGCCCTGTGTGCTGGCTAGTTTTATGTCAACTTGACACGAAACTAGAGTCATCTGAGATGAGGGACCCTCAATTGAGAAAATGCCTCCATAAGAATGGGGTTAATGCAAGCCTGTGGGGCATTTTCTTAATTAGTGATTGATGTTGGAGGGCCCAGCCCTTTGTCGGTGGTGCCAACCCTGGGCTGATGGTCCTGAGTGGGTGATGGTCCTGAGTTCTATAAGGAAGCAGCCTGAGCAAGCCATGGGAAACAAACCAGTAAGCAGCATTCCTCCATGGCCTCTGCATCAGCTCCTGCCTCCAGGTTCCTGCTTGAATACCTGCCCTCACTGTTTTTGATAATGAACTTTGAGTGAAATAAACCCTTTCCTCCAAATATAATGGAAATATATCCTCCAAATATAAGTGAAATAAACCCTCCAATATAATGCTTTTGGTCATTATATTTCATCATAGCAATAGTAACACTAACTAGGGTTAATAGTAGTAGTAGGTAATAGTAATAGTAATTAACTAGGTAATAGTAACCCTAGTTCCTACGTCTGGTGGTTATTTGCAAATTTCCTGACCACACACACCTAACAGACTCAGGTACCAAAATGACCCACCAAACCAGATCACTTCTGCGTCCCCACTGATCACCACCAGCTAGACACAGGGACAAAACATTGTGTAAGGGAAGGTAAAACTAAAGAGATCATCATAATTAATACAGATCCTATTTTGCATAACTTGTTCTTTGTAGTACAATGTGTATTTCTTCCTTTGGGTCTATCAGGGAAGAAAGAAAAGAACTATACAAAGGGCCTCCCTCATCATGCTAACCAAATAACTTCCTCCTCCCCACACCAAATCAAAACCTTCAAAGCCTACACAAACTCCACCTTGAGCGGTGTGCACATATACATACTAAGATAGAAATAAATACATAGTGGGTTGAAATAAAATTGTTTACACTTGACTGGAAGGAGAGAGATCTGAGTTCTTTGGGAAACTTTGCCAATTATTTATATATGATGTTATACTAGTAACATCTTCTACCACAAACCATGTATTAGTTAAAACATTTGTTCTAAATCATTGTTTTAAAATACAGTAGTCACATCCACATGTGGCTTTGCTACTGAGCACCTGAAGTATAGCTAGGGGGTACAGAGGATAGTCTTTTATGTTTTATTAATTTACATTCAAGTTTAAATAACTGCATGTGGTTAGCAGTTATCACATTGAACAGAATAGAAGAATGTATGGAGAATTAGCTTAGATGATCAGCATCATTTGTCCTAAGTGGTCTATGCTATTCTGTTCTTCAGGATTTTCAATTTCACTCACTCTAATGCAATCATAGTGTCCTTAACTCACTAGAAATAACAACTCAGCAGTGCTTTGTACTTACAGGCTAGGTAATGGAGCAGAAAGAAGAAATTAATTAGTGGAGAGCACGTTTCAAAAGCCAGACTGATTTTTTTCCCATTTT
>LZPO01034900.1:42844-79408 GCA_001675575.1 Neotoma lepida | reverse complement strand
TAGGAGAGCTAAGTAAATTGCAAGGGGCTGAAGAGAGGTGTGTATAGACATCTTTTGTTCATAGTATGTGTGTCTATTCATGTCTCAGGCTCTTTCTCTGTTTGCTCGGTTCTCTTTTTTATCCTTGTTTGTCTTTTTTGTTTGCCTGTCTGTTTTCTTAAGAGAAGGAGAAAGAAGGAATGGAGTTGAAATCACAGGGAGTTGTGGAGGATCTGGGAGGAGATGGGGGAGGAGAAATTCTCATCACAATATATTGTATGAAAAAAACTTTATTTACAACAAAAAAATAAAATTTTAAAAAGTGAGCTTATGGGGGATACCTTGTGAGAGCTTCTTTTCCTTTGGCCTATTTTCTTATCTGCAATATGAGAAAGTTAAATTGTATTATTTATTAAACAAACTAAAGCAATGAGCGAACACCTGGAGAGATCAATAACAAAACAGGTAGGCCATGTCTGTTTGAACTAAAATTAATATAAAATCTAAACAAGGTCACTTTTAAGGCCCCTTTCAGCTCTGAGTTTGTGCAATCTCCATAGACGATCTGGTGGCTTACAGTTATTGTGTGACTAGCACATGGCTGAAAACCACTGAATCTTCTACCCAAGTGCTGCTTTACTGCCACAGATTCCCATATAACACATGTGCGAGTCCCCAAGTAAAGCACGCCTTACTTGGTCAGAACTGAAAAGCTCTAGGAAAATGAGAAAAAGTGGAGAGATAACAGCAGAGAAGTGTCAATTTACCCACTTCATCATTTGTAGGCAATGTGAGGAGATAGACGTGGGGATGGAGAAGAAAACAAAGGCTGTGGGGAGGAGAGGAGAAACGGAATACAGTCAATTATAGAGAACACAGTAGGTAGGAGTCAAGCAGCTTAAAGGCCCCATGGGGCTAAATGTTACACTGTTCTTCCAATCACTCAGGAACAGAGAAAGACACATTGACAAGCAAACAAGCAGGGGAGCACCCCCTCACTGCCACCCCTACAATGGTGCTATCTTAAAGCTCCTTTCTTCAATATCTAAATATAAATTCCCCTTCTACCATAAGTCAAAATGCTTGTAAACGACTCACCAGAGGAAAAGTAAAAGTACATATTTTGCATCTCTTACAAATTTCCTTAGAGATCTCTGGGGAGCTCAACTACATTGAAGAAATACTAATTAAAATAGCAGCTGGTAAACTTCCCAAGGATAAGATTAGAGTCTGGTCTTGAATCCAAATGTTATCTTCTCTTTTAAACGTACTTGAATGACCTTTTCTCCCAAGCATCATCATTACTACCACATCCAAAGATTCTGTAGAAGCGGATGAAGAGTGACTATAAAGTCACTCTGCTACCTAAAGAGACAAAATTGGAATGATTTTTTTTCTTGTAGCCCAGAACAGGCCAGAAAGCCATTGTTAGACTGTTATCTGGACATTTACAAATCCTTCAAACTAGTTATTAATAATGAGGCTATGCTTACAAAGTGTTGATATATATGTCTATCCCAACACAGTATTGTCATAGTAAAATTCAATGTAGTTCATTTACCCGGTTTAATTCAGAGTCTTATCAATTTGTTTTCAACATCAAACTCTTGCCTCAGGCTCTAAGGAATGTCCTTTTTCTCCTGGGACATAAGGCACCAAAAATAAATGGGCTTTTAAAATTTTTTATAGAATCACAAATGTCATGAAGGAGGGAAACACAGAGAGGGAGAGAGGGAGGGAGAGAGGGGGAGGGAAGGAAGGAGGGTGAGAGAGAGAGGAAATATGTCTTATCTTAAGATCAAGTTTCACATAATGCCAGTTATATTAGCATATACTACTAGGATTATCTTTCCCCGCCTACAAATAGCCTAACCACCCTCCAGTCATAAAAATCCGAGAGAACTAAGCTGAACAACACACACTCCTCCTTACTTCCCACCTCAGAGCAGCTGCATGACTTCCTGAGGCTTCTATTGCAGTAGCTAGAGATAAACACTCATTTATGCATATAACCTGTAAGTCTCCAGTTTCTAGTCTTCCTCCCTCTCTGCTCCTTCCCTTCTCCCACTATGCACCAGGGAAGCTAAACACTGGCGTGGTTTAAGCAGTTTGAGGACTAATTTTAGAAGGAGGAAGAAGAATCGGTATACACTGGCTAGCAAACGTGTCATGCCCTGACCTCTCTCCTCTTGAAAAGCAGCTTTCCTAAACAGCAGACGCCCTGTGAATGGAGTGGACCATCCAGAGGACCCAGATTTATTCTGCAGCTCACTATCCAGGGCTATCTCTCCAGGGGACTTACAGATTGGATTTTCTGAAGATTTGGCTCTTGCTTCAGGGAGCAAACACGAAAGGACCTTAAACTGTGACGCTTGGAATCAGCAGGTAAGGAAATTGGGTACATGGAGTAAAGTTCAACTGATGACAGATTTTACCAAATACCTCAGAGTTTGGGGGTACCTGCTCTGCCTTATCTGCTTTAAATTAGGTTGCTAATCTGAATTCTTTCTGCTTTGGTTCTTGGCCAGAGATCTGATCATCTAGTAAGCCTGTCAACAAGTGTCACTCACTGCCTCTGTTGCAGGCGCAATATGGCCAACTGTCGAGGCGACACTCCCCAAGCCTCCAGCGCCTTTACAATTCAGCCAAAAGTGCAAAACAGACCTTATGCTCCAATCTAAGGCTGCAGCAAGGCTACTCTAATGCAGTGTTAGTTGCCTTTAATGTGGAAGGAAAGGGTACAGTGACTGCTGCAGGTAAACCCAACAGTTGAGGGCTGACCTAGAATTTTCACAAGGAAGTTTCACACGTTTAAACTTCTCAGCATCCTATAATTGAGGCAGGACGTTTCTTTCTCTCACTCCTCTCCCTCCTCTCCCTCATTCTCACTCTGGTTCTCATTCTCCCCTCCCCCAACTCCCTCGCTTTAACAATGAAAAAAGAGACTCAAACAGGTTAAGCAATTTCCTTGCACTGCTAGAAATTGGCAAGTTGACTAAAGACTGTGAAAAGAAAGACTTCTCAGCTGCAGATGAATAGGAGAAATGCCTATGCTCTACTTTGTAACTTAGAACAAAACACACTAGGTTAATACAGAGCTAAGAAACCATACTATTTAATCAAATGCTTAGGGCAAGAGCATTTTTCTTCTTAGCAGTCAGGATTACCTGACTATTTTCAACGGTATCCAGATAGACTGGCAGGCGCTGCCTCTTTAAATCCAGTGGATCTAAATCCCTGTTTCTACAATTGTTTTGAAATCAAACAAGCTCCCATGTATTTAGAGGGCAGCTAACTTGGATTTGTTTGTAGAGTGTTTTAAGAATGATAGCAAACATTTTATGTTTTATAAAGTACTATGGCCACAGTATATTCTAGCTGAAATTTGTGTCTACACCATTTTAAGTTTATCGTATCTGTGGCATCAAGTTTGAGTCACTAAACATTCTTTCCTGTCATTATTTTACAATTAATACACCAAATGTGATGAAAAGCTGCCTGTGCCTGCACAGTAAATAAGCCCAATCAATATTATATTTACATCTATGTCCTTTAAAAATACTGTTTCTCATTTTCATATATTATATTTACATCTATCTCTTTTAAAAATACTGTTTCTCATTCTGTGCAAATCTTAATTATGCTGGTCATTCAGGTCCTACAAAAAAATAATCTAGACCATGATCCAATCAATTAAAACAGAAAGTTCATAGTTTGGGGCAAGGCTGAATCTGCAATGCCAATGTCTTCCTAATTTACTGTTACCCATTTTCACTTCCCATTACCTGCTCTCTCTATCTTTAATCAAACTTGTGATGCATTTATAAACTCTCTACCTGAAAAGAAAGATTCTTTCATGGTCCATGCAATGATAAATTGGACTTTGGGGTACCAATGACTGCTAATGAGGAATTCTAAGGGAAAGCACTGATACTCAAGGGGCATGCCCAACTTTGGGGCCTCGATGCCATGAATGGTAACCGTAATAATTTCTCAATTAGCATAGCAATCTGTGGACTTCTACTTTTATCTTTTTGGGGGAGGGGGAAATGCTGGGAATTGAACCCAGGTTTCTGAGCATGCTTAGCAACTACTCTACCACTGAGCCACATCCCTAGCTTACTTTCATCTATTTTACTATTTCTCGTGTTCCAATTGAAATATCTCAAGTTTATTATAATCCATTAAAGCAAGTACTGTTCAAGCTCAGTACAAACAAAGTCTTACCTCCAAAGTGAGTAAGACAGTCCCTATGCTTAGGGGAAATTACAGTGCTGCTGTGACTATAAAATATAAAGAATATAACAATGTGACATAATTAAACCAATAAGTTCAGAGGTAAAATATAGACCACATGGAGAAGGCTTTAGAAAGGAGGTAAAACTTGGGCCTGTGCTGAATAATTTTGCCTGTGGTAAATGGCAAAAATACTGCAGTGTCTGAATTCCATTTTGGTACCAGATATAGCATCAGGAGTGAGATTAACAACTGTGGGATGCAGCAAGCATCCTAACTTGGCTACAGTGAACTGACTGGGTTGGAAAATAACAGAAAGGAAATTTGAATGAAAGTTCAAGCTTAGGTTGATGTACTGGAAATGAGATGAAGAAGAACTGAAGAGACCTGTGAAAGAAAGACTAAATGGAAGTTGGGAAGTGATTAGATTACAGACATTGTTAGAATAACTGAGAAGTAACTCCAAACTATTAATACTGTAGAATGCAGGCACTGGTGTTAATGCTATTTGTAGGTAACCTGGGATGAAAGTGAGGATGTAGGACATGATGAGCTCTTGTTTTCATCTGTTAAGTTTGAGGTGATGGCAAGAATCCAAAGAGAAATGTCATATGGGTTATTAGAAATGAATGGCCCCAGGATGTTAATGACAGATAAGAGATGGAGACCAATGTTAAATCTATAGAGTATGATAACAAAGGGTAATAAAGACTCAAAAAAATATTTTCAGTGAACAAGTCAAGGATTGCAACAGACAGTGCCACAGTGCCTACATTTCAGGTCAAAGAAAGAAGAGAGTCCACAGGAATGTGATTCACAAAAAGATAATTATTCTTCTCCCCAAAAGGCAAGATTCTTGGGGGAAGGTACTTTCTTTCTTTCTTTCTTTATTTATTTATTATTAGGTTATTTATTTATTTATGCAGAAATTAAAATACATTTACATCATTTTCTTTTTCCTCCTTCCAACCCCTCAAATATACCCTTTCTTGCTCTCTCTCTCTCTCTCTCTCTCTCTCTCTCTCTCTCTCTCTCTCTCTCTCTCTCTCTCATATAGGTTTATTTTTTAGCTCCCCCACCCAGCAATAACTCGCATGGTGTCTCATACACATTATGAACACAAAAATGACCATTAAATACTCCAACATAACCAAGCATTGGGAATGTCTGCCTCAAGGTCTCCTCCAGCTTGAATTCATAAGTTCTTTGCAGCCTCCCAGTAGCTACTTCAAACTGTCCTGTGGCAGATTTCAATAAGAAGAAATCTAGGCCCGAGAACTAGGAGTTCATCTTAGCTTTGACTTTGGCATTCAACCAGCTGTATTCTTTCTAACAAGTTACTGAATATCAGCAGATCTTGGTTTCTTTGTGTATAAAATGCCCTAAGATAATGATAGGGGTATTTTTTCCAAATCTATTGCAATGACAAAAGTGAAAGCAACTTCACAATTCAAGTCATCATGCATTCCATTCAGAAACAAACGCATCACACAACTGAATGCATGTGGGAGAGTGTAGGGCTAGTTGCTTCCCCAATTCCTATACAACACCTGTAGAGCAAAGGCCTGTTGATATGATCTAGCCCCAGGCTTGTCACTAGCAGTGCATGCCAGTAACTGTATGCTTCAAAGTGAATTCTGAGAATAAAATAGCATTTAAGAAGAATTTGCTCTATCATACTACTTTTTATTATCCTACCTCCATTAAACTTGCTGATTCTTACAATCAAAAGCTAAGTATCAAAATAACATTTTACATTAACTTCATAATGTAATACAAGTACTCCACTATTGTGTCCTAAAGCCGTTTGTATAACAGATAGTCATAATACAAACCATTTTCCTACAAATAAATACATACATTATATATAGAGATATCATATACACACATATATATGTCATATATCACACAGTAAAATACAAACACCTTACAGCTACTTTTACCCCTTACCTCAATATCATTTGGGTTTCTGGCCACATAAACACCTATGTAGTATTATTCAAGGACTGATGAGAAAAACTTTTCTAGCATGAACAAACACCTGAGAGATATACTCATACTACTCAGCCCTACAAAAGAGATTGGTTCACAAGGCAGAGTGCTAATTTGTTGGTCCTTAGTGAGGAAATGCAACTGCTATAAAGTCTGGCAGATCCATTGCAAGTAGTGGCATCTCCTCATGCTCACAAAAAGCCAATAGAGGAAACCATTTAATCCAGTTAGAGAAATACAGACATCGTAAGTACATTGATCCATATTACTATCGTGGTCCTAAAACATCCTCAAATTACAATTACTTTTGCCTTTCAGAATTCTTCATAGATGGGTAGACCACTCTTGTTTGAACATAGCTTGCACTGCAACTAAGTCTTATAAGCTCTTTATTTGTTCTGTTCCACCTCGTGCTGTCATATCATGGTTGGTTTCCCTTTAGATAAACAAAATGTCATTTTTTTATTTTAAGGCTTGTGGAATGAATACATTCCAAACATTTGAGGTCTCACTTTAACAGACTTGGTAGAAAAGGAAAGAGTTGAGATACAGACTTAAGGAGTCTCGGGGCCACTCAGGGATTTTTGGCTGTTTGTTTAATTTTGTGTTCGTTTGGTTGCTTGGTTTTGGGGTTTTTATTTTTCATCAATTCTCTATCTATAAAAAGGAGTGGAGAATATAATTTGACATCACAATTTTTATTTTTAAAGCCTAAGATTGAATAAGCTTTCTCATGGTCAGATCCGTAGCCTTTGTTTTTGCTCAGGCTTATGCTTGTGCTGTCATGAACTAAAACAGGCTAAATGAAGCTTAGCTAACAATAACAACACTCCAACAGCTCTGACACATCCTATGTACTTGTTCCAATCTTCCTAGGAAGCCTCTGGATTTCATACAGTATTAAAAGCTGCTTTTCATTCCACGCTGATTAACATTATGCTTAATCTTAACTTGAATTTTTATTTAGCATAAATTATCTCCTTGATAAGAGGTCATTTGTTTCCAAGATTCAGAGGTCCAAATGCTAAGAGACTAAGAGCATGACTAAGAACCAGCTGTGAGCAATAGCCACAGTATTTCATGGGATTCCAAATTGCTGTCAATTGGCACAGAATTAAGTCTGGAAGACACTGAGCCATCAAGTTTGTCCTTAAAAATGTTCAAAAGTATGTAGATTTTCTGTAACATATTTCTATCATCCAATCGAGGGGTAGAAGTACCCACTACCACCACCATATACCCTCACTTATGCACTCATTAAGATATCCATAGCCTTTCTGTGCCTTGCATTTCCCTTCTGGTTAGGTCTTACATACAGCTTTGAGCTGACTACTGTGTGCAGTGAGACACACAGTATCTTCAGCTCTGAATGCCACCACCTAAGACTCATTGGATCTTCATAGTGTCCTGTGTTTGCATTCCAACTATCCAATAGTAGAGTGCCTATCTTCTTAAAGAGAAGAAGCTCTTGCTAAAGCAACATCTGAGAGCTGTCATCAATGTAGTCTCAGCTTACGTGGAGCTTTCAATAGCAGTGAAAATGTTGCTAACCATAGCCTTGGAAATACCAAGAGGAAAAAACTACTTATTGGAATGATAAGATAGGCATATCATTCTGTCCCTGACTCAATATCTTTTATTACCACAGGGAAAAGCCATAGAATCGTAGCTTCAGCTTGACTTTATATAGATAAATCCTTATGGATGATGGGTTATCTTGTTCCAAACAATCAATAACCTATCACCCAACAAGTGCTTTTATTACACACTTTTATAAATGCAAACACTGGGATGGGGCTTTGATGTCATAGTGCTTAGGAAGATAATAACTGGCTTTTCTTCTCCTGCCCAAGATGATTTCACTAGAGATACAAGATTCCTATGTGTTGAAAATGTATAATATTAAAATATTGGTACAGATAACAGGCATAATGTAAGTACAAACTGAGAGAAGTGAGGGATTAGGCAGCCAAAATCAGTATCAGAAGGCAAAACCTGAATTCATTCTTGTATGAGTAGGAAAAAAATAAGACTTGTATTTCTGTAGTGTTTTCAGCTTATAAAACACTCATATTTGCTGATCTTCCTTATTCATTTATATATTCATACAACAAATACTAGTGAGTGGCTGCTCTATCAAAAGATTAATACAACAAAATTCCTGCTCTCCTTGACCTCAGACTTAAAAGATTAACAACACTACAGGACTTTTCATGTCACAGTAATAAGCTACTGTGGAGAAGAAGGCACTTAGGACTTGCTCAAACAAATTGGGGCTTCACTGAGCTGCACCTTCACAAAATAATATTACCTAGATCTTGTCCCTGCCCAGCAGAAATGGGGGAAGTATCTTTTAGAAGAGACTGAGCCCTGAGTCCCAGCCTCCCCCACTTCCCCTTCTATTTTGGCCCTAGCCTAGCCGCCGCACCCCTGCTGGCAGCCCTCCAACAGCACACACACAGATCATCATTTACTAGAAAGGTAAAGGAAGTCTTGAGGAAGTGTTGAACCCAAAACAATTATAAAAGCGCATCCAACTACTGATTTCATCTTTTGATCTCTTCTGTTTTCGATTTTAAAACACATCATTGGCCTCACCCCAGCTCATAGTCAAACACATCATTGGGTCTTTAGATTCTTATCAGCCTCAGACCTAGTCGGTTTTGAACTCATGGTCCTCTGTACTTTTTAAATATTTTTCAAGTATTTTAATAGCCTCTACCCCCTTAGAGGCATCCAAATTTAATTTCCATTTTACACAATTATTTATATTCCTGTACAATGGCACCCACATTCCACTCCAAAAAACTGTGATCCTTGCTCTACCTCCTAGACACCCAGTTTTGGAAGTTAAGTATTCTAATATGAAAAAGCACTCAAAACTACAGTTACCCCTCTGAAACTGAGCAATTATGAAGAATGGGTGCAGAATTGAATAAAGCACACTCACTCTCATTACTGGGCTCATATCTGCCTAAGTAGTCATGTAAACAAGAGTACTCACAAAAAAGAATAATTACCGCACAGTGATGATGAATGAGGGAGTAGAACATTTATATGGATGCATTCAGAGAGGACAACTTCAAACTGAACCTTGAAGTAGAAGCAATGATGTCTTAAGCTCCCAGGCTCACCTGTAGCTATATGGAAGTACAGAAGGATATAGTGTTCAAGTTCCTTCAAGTAGACAAGGAATAAAGAGATAAGGACCCTGAACTAAGGTGATAAAGCAGAGTCAAGTATTTCAAAATAAGATTCAACAGGTCTTGATGAGAGATAAGGGTGTGGTGGTATCAAATATGACTACTAGATTCTACGCACCCCTAATTAGAAAGCTACTTGTACAGTGAAGGAAAAAAGACAACAGAAAACTTGCTTGGAAAGGTAACTTGAGAGGGAAGATGGTTGAAAAATTTAAAAACTCAAATGATCCATGCATAGCAGTTGAATAGACAGCTGAAAATGAGAGGCTAAAGTTTAAGCAAGTAGTTAGTTGGTAAGAGATTTCTGTCAGCCACACAAAAGTTAATAAATACTGCAGAAGAAAAGCAAAGACTAGAAAGCTGAGCCAAGCATGGTGGTGCATACGTGTAATCCCAACACTCAGAAGGCTAAGGCAGAAGGATGGTGAGTTCAAATCCAGCCCGGGCTACATAGTGAGACCCTGTCTCAAGAACAAAAAAAGAAAAGAAAAGAAAAGAAAAGAATAGAGAAACAAATGCTGGCATTTTGCAGATCTTAACCACAATGACCACCTGAATAGGCTATCTGAAAAATACATCGCTGATGAGATTAAGAGAAACAATAACGATGGATGCGGCAGTGTGGAAGCAGAATTGCTCTGGTGGTCATCAGATTCTGATCCAGTGTATGACAGGCAGCTGCCTTCCAGTGTTGGCTTTCTCATTAGTTGCTTGATTGCGTCATGCGTGTGTGCGTACTTGCTTGCTTGCTTGTTGAGACAGGGTATCATTCAGCACCCCTGGCTGTCCTGGAACTCTCTACATAACCTTTCTCTGCCTCCTGAGTGCTGAGGGTAAAAGATGTGTGCCACTACATTGGGCTAATTGTGTATTCTTGAGAAAGTCATCACCACACTATTTCCAACTCCAGGCTTCAGTTTTGCCACATGTTCCACTGGAACATGATCTCAAAGATCCCTTCAACTCAAACTAGTGACAACTCTTGAAATAACAAAGGGCATATTGTCCATAGATGAGTTAATAATGTAAGTTTCTTTTAACAGTATGGCATAGAATCTTACCGGTCATTCATTGTGTTTCTGTTGCAAATGCAAAAGATTTTGCTAACCACTCAAGAGAGAAACTGGGGAAGTGGGATGAGAAATTAAATAGCTGCAAGAGGAAATGTGAAGATGTAATCTCTGTTTCTAAGGAACTTGCAATACAGTTGAACTGGCCCCACTTTCAGCTACAGTAAGCCATAATTCAGCTGCTACACTTAGACATTTTCTTTTTCTTTTGTCGGCATTCCTTTTTCAGTGTGCATCTTGTTGTAAGCTTCTCATTACGAACAACTTTTATAGAACGGAATGCAGGACCTTTATCCACTTTCTGTGTCCTAGTTCTTGCATCATTCCCCAAATTGATCTCTCACTTTTGATTCTCATACTCCAGTCAAGCACAGACACCCACACTTCCAAATATACACACATGCAAACAAATAACCTGCCACCTTACATTTCAGCTCAATCAAATTTCCATATTCCCTAAACATGCCAGGCTGTTTCACACTGCTGTGCCTCACTCATTCTGCTTTCTCCTCGTTGCTTGCCCTCCCATTCTCTTTTAGAAGGCATTTTCTAATATATATTCATAAAGTATTTTATTATGTTTCATGTTCGTTTGTTTGGATTTTGGTTTTCTAAGACAGGGACTTCCTGTGTAGCCCAGGTTGGCCCGAAATTCACTATGTAGCCCAGGCTGGAGTTGAACTCACAATCCTCTCCACTTTTTCAAGTTTTGGAATTTTGGCATGAACCATCATGCCCTGTTTATCTGTGTGTCTATATTTCCATTGCAGCAGCTGTAATGGTATTGTACATTAACTTGTTAATATATCTATATCTTTCTCTGGAAGGTAGAAAAGTCTTCATGGGGAGGGTGTATGTATTGTTTTTCAAAGACCTGACAGAGAATGTATATATATATTAAATGGCTAATAAAGTATGTTTTAATATAACTAGCATATCACCACAAAGGATAGAGAAGTATTTTATGGAGGATATGATGTAAGAGATTGACTTAAAGATGGTTTGAATTACATCAGATATGGATGAGGACAAAGACAAAGAATACTTCACATACGGCAATGTGGCCTGAGCAAAGGAAAAGAAATCAAAAGACAAACAGAGCTAGTCAGAAAGCCATGTAATAAACAATAATATATAATAAACATATGGGAAAGTGACTATAAGGCTAAAATGGAATATTTTTGTACTACTGAATAGTTCCTCAAATTGAATTGAGAGCTCATTGGACACTCTTAAAAGGAATAAGTACTAGCTTTGTGTATCAGTATTCAGTTAAACACCTTGAGGCATCTGAAACATAACCGTATGCTGCTGTAGAGAATCACCAGACCATTCTGGGGTCCAGGCTTGGCCACTAATTCCCTCTGCCCCTTCCAGCAATGCTTCTGTCTCTCTGGGTCCTAAAGAAAATGGGCTTCCATTAGATGTTCTCTAGATGCTCTTCCATCTCTAATCATGAATAAAAACAAATTCATTCCAAATAAACATTTTAATTGAAAATAGATTCTTCTCTCATACAACACAGTTCCCCCTTCCTCCACTCCTCCCGCCTCACCTCTCTCCCAGATCCACTCTCCCTCCATTTCCCTTTAGAAAAGAGCAAACCTCCAAAAGACAACAACCAAACACGACAAAACAAGATACAACAAGACAAGGCAAAAGTCCTCATAACAAGGCTGGACAAGGCAACCCAGTAGGATGAAAAGAGTCCCAAGAATAGGCAAAAAGAGTCAGAGACAGACCCACTCCCACTGTTAGGAGTGCCACAAAACCACCAAGCTAACAGCCATAACATGTACACAGAGGACCTACCTGGTGCAGACACATGCAGGCCCATGCTTGCTGCTTCAGTTTCTGTGAGGCCCTGTAAACCCTGCTTAGTTGATTCTATAGACAATGTTCTCTTGGTGTCCTCCATTCCCTCTGACTCCTATGATGTTCTCCCTGTCTTCCACAGGATTCCCTGAGCTCCTAGAGAAGGGACCCTATGGAGACCTCCAATTTAGACACTGTCTGCATAATTCCAAACAAACTGTCAATTTTTTCCCTTTAATTTTTTTTGTTTTTTTTTTTTTGAGACAGAGTTTCTCTGTATAACAGCCGTAGCTGTCCTGCAACTAGCTCTGTAGACCAGGCTGGCCTCGAACTCACAGAGATCTACCTGCCTCTGCCTCTCGAGTGCTAGGATTAAAGGAGTGCGCCACCACTGCCCCGTTTTAATTGTCAAATTTTTAATTACCATATAAAGTGTTAAATGTTATTATGACATTTTTGGAACAAACTGTGATTTAGTGATCCTTCTTTCCCTCACTTGTAGCTTCCCCATTCCAATCTCTTTTCCTCTTTCATGGACATCAATTCATTCTTTACAGCCTCTTCCAGCAGCTTCCATTTAACTGAGTAGCTATGAGATTCTTTTCAATATTCTAATATGTATTTTATTTCCATTGGCTTGTTTAGTGATCTCATTCACCTTACAGTGTGTGGAAAACAGTTTCATTCCTTTTCTTTTTTATTTAAAATTTCTTTTTCATACAATATTTTCAGATCATATTCTTTCCTCTCCCATAACTCCTCCCAGATCCTTCCCACCCAATTTTGTGTTCTTTTGGGGGAAGGGAATAAAAAAATACCAACACAAAACAAGGAGCCCATAAAAAACACAGGGTCTGTTTGGTGCTGGCCAAATACTCTTAGACATGGGGCCTGCTCTGGAGTATGGTTGATATCCTATTGTCATTCCATTAGAGAAACTGATTTTCCCTTTCCCAACAGGCATCAATTCCAAATAACTTCTTGGTTAGGGATGGGATTTTGTGTCTATCTCTGTGGGAGCCCATTTTCAGGTTCCTTGTGGCTTTACCCAGCAGGTCTGCATAGAGAGGATGATTGGACCACGGGCCTGAGTGCAGGTGTCTGAGATGGTCTGCACGTGGCTGTGCTGGGGGAAGATCTTTTGCTCTACCCCTTAGCTTTTCTATAAATACCCTGGGGCCGAGACAGTTGGGGCCGGTGAAATAGGTTCCGGGCCCTCTCGAGGCTATCCTTTATTTTCTATCTTATCTATACAATCTAAAATCCTTCTATCTAATATTTCCCGCTATTCACACCCAAAGAAACTCTGGGGAACTGTGGGGTTGGTGGGTAGCCGCCCCACATATCTCCCTTTCTCAGGGCTGGAACTTAGTCTGATTTGAATCTGTGCAGGTCCTGTGCATGCTGTCATAGTCTCTGTGAGTTCATATGTGCATCAGTCCTGTTGTGTCTGTTTACTTGGAGTCATCCAGCACCTGTGGCTCTTACAGTCTTATAATCTCTTCTGCATAGATCCTTAAGCCTTGAAAAGAGGGGTTTGATAAAGACATCCTCTTTACAACTGAGTGTCACAAAATCTCTCACCCTCTGTTGCTGTCCATTTGTGTGCCTCTTTGGTAATTGCCATTCACTGAAAGAAGTTTCTCTCGATGGTTGAGCAATGCACTGATCTATGGATATAGCAATATGTCTTTAGGAATCATTTTATTGCTATGTTCCTTATGACTCATCCTATTATCATGTCTGCTCTTGGAATCCTGAAGCATGACACTATTCAGTTACTCTTGGAGTACCATTTTATAGTAGAATATGCATTAGAGAAGCAAATTTGATATTATGATAACATATTTATAGTTCTTTCAAAAATTATTGTTGAGTGAGACTTATAATCTTGCTATAGGCTATCAAGAGATTCTGAGGTAGGAGAAAATGTGATGAATATGGTGTTAATCACAACTAACTTTGCATTTCTGGTTTATGGACAAGTTAAAGTTTGCATTCCATACCTACTCGCTTCCTTCCCATCCTCCTCTCCTTCCCATCTCTCCTCTCCCTCTCAACTGCCCCCTCCTCTTCTCCTCTTCACTTCTCTCTTTTTCCTTTCTGTCCTTCTTCCTTTTCCTTTTCCTTCCCACCTTGCTCTAATCAGCACATTCTTGACTGGTATTTAACAAATTGCATAAATATGCTTGTTAGCAACCTTAGTAACATCACCTATCTCATTTAAGTTTTTGAAAGTTATTCAGAATTCTAACCCCATTCACCAGTTGATAACATCTGCATAATTCCCTTTCTTTTCTTTTATTCAAGATATGAACAGCACAGAAGTAACTAGGACTAACCCAGTTGTTTTATTATTCCTGGACCAATAAGAACCAGGTGTCATCCTCAAGTGTGACTCCTGCTACCAATTCAATGCCAAACAGAAACACCTACTGAAGGCTCAGTGTGTCCTAAGCCCCGGGTTTTACTTGCTAGGAACATAAGATAGATAAGATATACTCTCTCTCCTAAATAGATTCAGTTAAACTAAGCAAAATATATAGATAGACACATAGGCACTTAAAAATCGTTTTTAATTACTATGCTATATATATTGTATATATATATAGTTGTATATATATAGTTGTATTATATGTATTGCTTTGTTAGGCAGGGTAGGAGTTTAAACCAGGCTAATTGGTTTGTCTGTATAAAAATGATTAATTAATATGTTTTAGCATTTAGTATAAACTTACCTTGAAACTATATATAAACATCTTTCTAGAATAAAGCTAAATTTAGAGAGTCAGTATCAAACCCTAGCCATTAAAAATTTAGTTGGATCCCAGTACATTTATTAAAATTAATTAAGCTAGTAGTTTGAGGTAATTTAGATAAGCTTCATCAGGCATTTCAGCTTGTTCTGTTTATGATTAGACCATAAGTTTTTAATCATGTGGGCAAAGCCAATTCCGTCCAATGCATGTTAATTCAATTTATAACTTTCATGTGCCATTTATTTACATAGCCACTGGGCTAACTTTCAATTTACCCTATCCATTAAGAACAACTAACTGGGTAAGTGTGCCTGAGAGACATGTTACTTGTACTACTGCTTTTGCCACACTCGGGGACATATGGTACAGTTTCATTCTTCAGATCAACAGTACTTCCCTCTTGGGTTCTTCTTCAGTGGAATCTTGTTACATTTTTCAATAGCTATACTCATTTTCACACACACACATACACACACTCACAGAGAGAGAGAGAGAGAGAGAGAGAGAGAGAGAGAGAGAGATCCTTGCCTTTGGTTTTGTTACCTTATTTTTGCATAAGTGACAACAGAATATTAGAAAGATTAAGCAACTTGCCCAGGATCACACAGCTAAGTATAGATGCAACTATGATCCAAATGTAGAACTCTTCTCATTAAAAGACTACTATAGTTTTACCTCGATGTCTATTTTTCTCACCTACTTATAAAATTAGGGTTTGTTTTCTATTTTCTTGAAAAAAGAGTGGTTTGTCTTATCTGTAAGAAGTAGTCTTAATATTTACCTGACAAGGAAAACACAATGATCAAGAAGGTAGTCTTCCCAGGGCTAGACTCATCCATTGCACTCCAGATGTGCTGACCTCTGTGATTTCCCCGATGTGGGAAACTCAACTGCATCATTTGTGGTAGTAGGAGACTGTGTTGGCACTCTTCCAGCTAGGATAAATAAAAACAGTCTTCCTTCACAAAGCAAGGAAGTTATTATAAATAATAATATACACTATAACTGAAAGCTTCCACTGACAAAAAATAGTTAACTAAAAGACAGTATATACATGAAATGGAGTAAAATTCAGCCTTAGTAAAGAAGGAATTTTAACAGCATGAGTGTATACTGAGGGTGTTATGCTAAGTAAAGTAAGCTAGTCGCAGAAAGACAAACACTGCATCATTCCACTTACACGAACTACCTAAAGCAGTCACATTCACAGGGTAGAAGAGTAAAAGACAGTTGTCAGGGAATGGAGGAATGGGATGTAAGAAGCTACTAGTCAACAAGTACATTGCTTCAATCAAGCAAGATGAATATATTACATGATGATTTTTAATACAAAAATATTTATTTTGATTGTATTTATTTAATCAAAAATAGTTTTGCTTTCTTACAAGAAATATAATCAAAGGTAGTCAGATACAGCTGGCAAGCAGCAAAGATGTCAGAGGCAACTTTGATCACTAGGGAGAAGAGAGCAAGTTCGGTTGCATTTGAACTCAAAAATTATCTAAAAAAATGACCTAATTCTGCACTTTGGATCCCAGAGGATTAAGAAATTTTCCAGAAACACACAGGAAATAACAGTTGTCTTAAGTGAAATTTGGGATCTTTACATCACAGATTCCACTTAGTTTAAATAAAACAAATTGAAAAACCTGTTTTACTTGGGAAGAAAATGACTGTTTTTTTTTTTTTAGGTTTTAAAGGCCCAGGAACAAATATTGTCCCCATTAAGGAAAAGACATTCTTTCCCAGCAACCCAAGCCTCTTTCTTTTAAACTGTGCAAAGTAGATCTGAAGCAACTGCTAAGATCTGGGTGGATAAATAACTGGTCCTGGAACCCTGGAGCCATGTGATCAAGCAATATGGGTACCTCATACAGGAGATGATAAAAGGAACAAACAACAATAACTTCAGAGCTTAATGAACCCCAAAGCTAGTTGTTTCTCCTTGGCTCGGTATTCCCAAATGTGAAACTGGGATAACAATGGCATTTACTTTACAGAATTACCTTCAAGTTTATAGAGTGAATGTATGTAACTCTGTAGTATATTTTAGAAAGTTCAGTGCATAGAGATACACAACCTATAAATCAATATGAGTAATTGAAGCTATTTTTATACTATCAGACCCAGAAGTGTAACTTCAAAAGGGAAAAGCAGAGAAGGGTATCTGTGAGCCCTGGCAACTAAAGCAACTTCTAATCATAATAATTATCACTTAGTTTAGAAAACAGCATCATATCTAGAACTGTCATGCTGCTTTTACAAGGCCTGACCAAGCCAGTACATTCTAAACACAGCCAAGATTGCAAACAATATATGTCCGTGTTCTTCACTGCAGTTATAAATCACTTATATTACATGTTCTCAAAGAAAAAAAATAGCCCTGATCTTTACAGCTTTATTGAATGATAAATTAGAAGAGACTTTAGAGGTCATAAAATCTAACCCTATTGTATTACAAATACGTAACGGTTTGACAGAGAGGAAGTGATTTTCCAAAGATCACTTAATTAATCACCCGCCACAGCCTGAGGTATGATCCAGGTCTGCCGGCACCCAGTCCTTCAAATTTCCAATCATGGTCTTTCTCCATACAAGAATTCCCTTTCATTTTGAACACATAATAAAATGAAACAGAAAATGGATTAACTCAAATCAACCAATATTTAAAGTGTACTATATACTACGCCCAGCAGGAAATATAAGGTTAATAAGATGTGCATACTGCTTTGTTTGTGCTAGTGGAACTCCAGCAAGAGTAATAAGGAACATTATATTGAGTGATCACAGATGACTATGACAAATCAATAAATAAAAATCATCAAGAAAGGTACAAACAGCATATCACATCAGGTGCACATCAAAGGAGAGAAATATTAAATTGGGTTAAGATGGTCAAGAATGATATTTTGTTTTACTAAAAACAAAAAAGGCACCAGTACCACTTCATTTAGTAGAAGATACCAGCCCAGGGACTCCTTAGGTCAAAATAATGTATAATTGATTCATATATACATACATGCACACACATACATATATATATGTGTGTGTGTGTGTGTGTCACATTTACAAAACTGTAAGCACATAAGTTGGGCCCTTGTGTTCTTATAATATTTCTGAGCTCTCTTATTTACTTTGTTAATTATTCTCTTATTTGTTTTTAATGTATTCAAAGTCTAGCAAGCAAATACTCTCTCCCTTATAGGAAACTATCCTTCCCTTTATAAAAATATTTATTGACAGAACATGAGCCAATTAAAAGAATTAAATGATTTGAATCAGAATCTTATATCTAGGGCTGGGAAGTACAGCTCAGTAGGTAAAAGCACTTATACAACCATCAGAACCTGAGTTCAAATCCCCTGCACCCATGTAAAAACCCAGGCATAACCACACACACCTATAACCCCAGTACTGCGGGTAGAGTGATAGAGACAGAAGGATTGCCTGAGCTTACTGGCTTGTCAGCTCAGTCAAAAAAGGACATCCCCAGGTTCAGTGAGAGACCCGCCTTAAGGGACTAAAGCAGAGAGTGATAGAAGACACCTGATATCTTCCTCTGACCCCCATGCATACACCACACACAGTATATGTATATACTGCACAGAGACACAGGCAAACACACACACACACACACACACACACACACACACACACACACACACACACACACACACACACACACACACACAGAGAGAGAGAGAGAGAGAAAGAGACAGAGACAGAGACAGATTGTTGATGACGTTGCTGGTAGAATTCATGCCTAGCATTGATAAGGGCCTGGATTTCATATCCGGCACACATATACACACAAAAATCACATAATTATCCTTTTACTTCAACACCTCTCCTGCATACAGTTACAAATGGCAGCATCTTAAACTGGCAGAAGCTGCTGTCAGAAACAAGAGTCTGCAAGTAAACTCAAAGGGAAAGAAGGGCAAGATGTGGGGTCACTGAGTACCAAACGCCTGCTGTATGCAAAGCAAAGAATTCAAAAGGAGCTGGGATTGCCTCACAATTGATAACTTGAAGGAAAAAAAAACTACACTATGTCCCAGACAATGTGACACTTATTCATTTGTGCATAGAAATGTTAGGTTACATTGTAGTTGTACAACTACCATGGAAATAAATAACTCCTTAGTACATTAAATTTGTAAGATTACACTTCTCATATATGTATTTTAGAAAGTCATAAGCTTTCTTTTTGCTGCAGTCTAAGGAGAAACTCCAGCTTTGTTTAAACAAAAATCTATGACAGTGCCGAAATTAATTTTCTTTCTAAATTAGATGAGTGGAATCACATAATTTTATGATCAGAAATATGTTATATGTTTAACACTCATTTAGTGTGTCTTTATCAGTGTGTCTTTATCAGTGTGTCAGGACATGAGAAAAGCAAATAAGGAAAAAAAGTTACTGCCTGATTAACAAAATTTAAGAGCCAACTCTGAGTAATTCTCAATCAACAACAGACGCTTGACCCAGACTATAGCAGGTTCAGAGGGTTGACTCCTTACCTGGAGAAAGGAGGACAATAGAACAGGGAGAAGAAGGTGGAGATGCTCTGGAAAATGGTTATCTAAGTACAGAGTGACCACATTTTATACCTTTGAATTTCCTTTATTTTCTTTTTTACTTCCATTTTTTTGTCAGTAGATTTCCTTTGGAAAGTTCCGGCCTGTGTCTACTTTATAAAAATAAACTGGAAGAAGGTGTTTATTTTATTAACATTGGGACCACACATAAAGAAAAAGTGACAGCCTTTGGGGAATTTTGCTGGCAGACAAGAATGAGGGTCGCCATAACACAACAAAAATGGACAAGTGTCAGGTTGCTACTGCCTCAGGAAAGCGTTTCTTTATTCATTTCTGACATATTTGTTGTATCTTTTTGATTCACAGCAGTAATTTTGTCAAAAGGACACACACCCTTTAAAGTATCCAAGACCCTAAAACTATTGCTCTCCAGAAGCATATATGTGAAACTAGTGACCAAAACCAACAAGTGCTATTACGAGTCCAGGGATCTAGTTCAAGCTCCGTTAAGACATTCTTTTTTTTTCCATTTTTTTATTATTATTAAAACATTCAATGTACAACTGCAGGAGAGATAATATACAGATATCTTGAACATAAATACAGGTTACAAATCCTTATCCTAATAGTGAAATGTTTCACTAAAGCATGCCCAGTGANTGGGCAAAACCNAAACTTATTTTATGCTACAGTCATCCTAGGGTCCTTCCTGCTAGGTAGCCTCCCTGGATCTGTGGGTTGCAGAGTGATTGTCCTTTGGTTTATATCTAGTATCCACCTATTAGTGAGTACATACCACTATGTGAGTACATACCACTAAAAGACATTCTTTTTTTTAAACAACATTGTGCTCCAAGCAAATTAAGAAAATTTTGTTTAATATTCTAACTCCTATTCCTAGCAAACTAAGTCCTTGGATGAGAATTTCCAAATTGTTCCCTCTTTGAACTTTATAATTAACTCTTCACAGAGAAATATGTTTTCACCGAAAGAAATATTTTAAAATGTTATGTTCATCTTTAGATGCAAAAGCTGGACGCATACATCAGCAAACATCTGTGACTACTCATGGTCCCTATTCCAAGTCTCCCTCCCCTTGGAAATGTAAAAAAGGATAAAGGGAAAACAAGGAGCCATGGAAGCCAATGGGCAGCCCTAAATCTGTCAGTACAGCTTTGATGTGCTACCACACTCTGGACCTGTACTTAAGGCTGCTAAGTTCCCATGACCCTTCTGGACTGCTCCTGAGGTCACTAACTCCTTTTTGTAATCTATGATTTCAGCTTGAGCATACTCTGACGTTACAACGTAAGAACAGTGGCCACAATACGACCGAAACTTCGTGAAAGTACTGCGGTGCCAGAGAGAGGTACGGCTCCAGTTTCAGAATGAACGCAGTTTGTTTAATTTGCAATTTTCTTAAGTAAAGTTCCTCATCATCTGTACTGAAATAAAGTCGACACGATTTGTGCTTACTGCTTCCTTTCATTAATGAATTCATGATTCATTTGCTTTGTGCTAAGGTAGCTTTTACTTGACAAGCAACTCCAAACAACTGAGTTATTACTCCTCAACACCCACTTCTTTCCCCAACTGTGAGATGTTTGAAGGCAGGACTGGGTTAAGAAATTGTAGGCTTCCAAAGGAACTCTCTGTAGCCATCTCGTAGAGGTCACATCATTAGGAAAATCAGTAAATTATGCAAAACCTAATTAAGTGCTGCTCAGAATTTTATGTCATTTTATATGAAATGACTACTTTACACTAAATGATCTCTACCTCTTTAAAATCTAGTCCTTATTTGAAAATTCTATAATTTTCTTTTTATGGCTTAATATAAATAATTGGTTTGATTAGTGTGTAAATAAAGAATCAAACAAATACTGAAATGTATAAGGAAGTTTATTCTGTTTCAAAGAGCTCTGCTGGTTATTAATGGAATTAGATGGCATTCATTTCTTTGTGTACTTTTCATTGTTATTTATCAGGTCCTACTTGGCATCTTTTGTTCAAGCAGTTGAGAATTTCAAATTTACCTGAAATGTACAATAGATGAAGAAATAATTTGTGTATCAACAGTGTGGGTACTTTTAACCCTTAAAATTAAGCTTTATAATTTAGTATCTTAGTACTTTAGGAAGCAATTTGTCTACATTAACATCTTTAGTGTTTAAGGTTGAAAATACTTTAAACTATAGTGCAATGAGACGGTCACTCTAAGTGGTTTCAAATGGATAATTATACTTTTGAATGGCAAGGTTTCTATCATTCCAATGGACACTGAGCATTTATGGACAAAGAAGATGAGTAACTGGTCCTGTAGAAGGCACTGCCTTATTTATCAGCCAGAGAGTCTGGAAGGGAAAATAACACATCACTGGTGTGCAAATCTCTAGGACTGAAAATTCTCTAGGAGTTCTACAAGGATAGAAATTTCTTTGGAAGGACAATGAGAGAAGGCATAGTCAAAAAGGCGCAATTCAGTCTGAACAATAAAATGGGAAGAAAATGAGGTGGTGGATGTGGTTTTGATTTGGTCTGTGTATTGGTTTTGAGCCAAGGTCTCCCTATATGGCCCAAGCTGATCTCAAATCCACCATCTTCCTGTCTTAGCTTTCCAAGTGCTGGAACTACAGAAATGTACCACCAAGATGGGCTTGAGATGGAGCTGTTACTAACTTCTTAGTGGCAGTCACTTCACAGTATATACAGACATCAAATCGTCATTCATGAAGTGATTAGTAATCATTTCATGGTGACAATATAAGATTGTGTCGTATATCACATTATAGACACATATTTAAAAGCATGCTACATTGACTTCTCAAATTCTGTGAATAAAACTAAAAGTGGAAAGCTATATCAAAAATCTCAATAGCACCATCTAGTGCCTCCTAGCATAAAACAGCTCAGTTTGAAGAAAATACCTAAAACAGTATCAACAAAAAAGACTGGATTAATTTGGGGAAGTTTCGCTTCCTTTACCTGACTTCAGAGAACCAATAGAAAAAGAAACCTGGAGTACAACTTGAAAATTAATGCAGACATTAGGAATGATGGGCTGGTTTTTCTCTATAGCCTTAGAATTATTCCTCTTCATTTTTAAAAGTCTTCTATCAATAGTTCTTGGTGAAAATGGCATTTTCAATGCTAGAAAAATATAACTAGCTGGAATGACAAGATGGATGGATGACACACCATGAACAGCAGATGAAATTGCTCCTGGTTTGGAAACCTGGCAAGTTCTGTCCCACCTGCAACAACTGTCAGAGCTCTCTGTTTCCATATCCCTGCTATGTGGACAAGGTCCATCCTATTCCACAATGGTAGCACTTGAATTCTTGAGCATTCTTCCAGACACCTTGTTTACCAGGGAGCACGAGCTATAGAAAAGTCAACAAACCAATAAGAGACTAGGTATTGAATCACTTCCACTTTATTAAGTAAGTAAAAGGATCTGTAGAACACTGAAGAAATTACTATATCTATGCTATCTCACTCCTAGCTGTTTCTAACCAGAGGTTGTTAGCTCCTGGAATGAACTTGGATAGACCAAATAACAATCTTTTGCTATGAGAGAACTAACTGTGTATGGCTAAGCTCAAAGCTTTGAGTACAAGTCTGAGAAGAGAAGGGGAATGAACAGGTACAACAATTTCCTCACCCAACAAGTATATTCCCACTAACTAGGCCATATCTTTCCCCAGAGCCTTAAATTATGGTACAGATTTTTCAACTACAAATATCACCTCTCTGAAACTTTTTTCTCATCATTATTATAACTATGTGGCCACTAGGTTTCTCCTGCTGTGGTGTTGTATGGTTCTAAATAGAGTTAATCTCAGATTAAGAATCTCTCCTACAGGAGTGAGTTTTACCAACATGAATTAGATCATTTTCCCTGGGTATGACCTGCATCTAGATGTTACATAGTTTTCTTTTAGGAGAAAGCAAGTATTTTTATGCCAATTTTAACTGTTAACTGAACTTAAAGTTCTTATAAAGCAATATATTGATAATGAGATGATGATTGATGATGATAAATACATACATATACAC
The DNA here is from genome assembly GCA_001675575.1 of Neotoma lepida. Classification (NCBI taxonomy): domain Eukaryota; kingdom Metazoa; phylum Chordata; class Mammalia; order Rodentia; family Cricetidae; genus Neotoma; species Neotoma lepida. The sequence goes on along the minus strand of LZPO01034900.1, from coordinate 55,754 downwards.
TCATATATGTAAAACTAATATATTTAAAGTTTTTTCTGAAAGTGAAAAATCATAAATTCATTTGAAGGAAAATTTTATGGACTAGTACTAGAGCAGTACAATCTACAATATGAGGGAGATCTCTTACTTAGGTCTTGGGGGTTAAGAATTCCCTCAGGAAAACATAGATGAGAAAGGAGGAAAAAGGTTTTCTTCATGTCTGGAGGACCCAGACCTTCCTCCTGGGGTCAAAGTTCAAATGACTCTCTCCTCATAACCTGACAACAATTGCTTCCAGCTGTGGTGGATGTGCATGTGAACAGCACTAATTGGACTCAGTGGGTTCTATTTAAAAAGGAGAGAGAACAGAAGTTGGGAGGAAGACATGCTGGGAGGGCCTTGGAGGGTGAGGTGGAGGCATGATCAAAACACACATTGTGTATATGTGTGAATATGTATTTTTAAAGAATAATAAAAATTTATTAAATATTTTAATTATACATAAAAAGTATAGTGACACTATGAAGTGAATTGATGTGCACTACAATTTAAAGATCTAGTTTAATTGATAAGATTTTTTTCATATGTTGTAGGCATCAAGCAAACATTCCTGGAGAACATGGATGGAGCTGAAAATCTGACAGTATCTTCTGCCAGTAATAACACATGCCATGCCACAATCGATGAGTTCCGAAATCAAGTGTACTCCACAATGTACTCTATGATCTCTGTTGTGGGTTTCTTTGGCAATAGCTTTGTGCTCTATGTCCTCATAAGAACATATCATGAGAAATCAGCCTTCCAAGTATACATGATTAATCTAGCCATAGCAGATCTACTGTGTGTATGTACATTGCCTCTCCGTGTGGTCTATTATGCTCACAAAGGCAAGTGGCTCTTTGGTGACTTTTTGTGCCGCATCAGCACCTATGCCTTGTATGTTAACCTCTATTGTAGCATCTTATTCATGACAGCCATGAGCTTTTTCCGGTGTGTTGCAATTGTTTTTCCTGTCCAGAACATTAATTTGGTGACACAGAAAAAAGCCAGGTTTGTCTGTATTGGAATTTGGATTTTTGTGATTTTGATTAGTTCTCCATTTTTAATGTTTAAACCTTACCAGGATGAGAGGAACAATACTAAATGCTTTGAGCCTCCACAGGACAATCAAGCTAAAAAATCTGTTTTGGTCTTGCATTATGTGTCATTATTCTTCGGCTTCATCATCCCTTTTATTGTCATAATTGTCTGTTACACAATGATCATTCTGACTTTACTAAAAAATTCAATGAAGAAAAACCTGCCAAGTCGTAGAAAGGCTATAGGGATGATCATAGTTGTGACAGCTGCCTTTTTAATTAGCTTCATGCCGTATCACATTCAACGAACTATCCACCTTCACTTTTTGAACAGTGAAACTAGACCCTGTGATTCTGTCCTAAGGATGCAGAAGTCAGTGGTCATAACCTTATCTCTAGCTGCATCGAATTGTTGCTTTGACCCTCTCCTATATTTTTTTTCAGGGGGAAACTTTAGGAGAAGATTGTCCACATTTAGAAAGCATTCTTTGTCCAGTATGACTTACATACCCAAGAAGAAAGCTTCCTTGCCAGAGAAAGGAGAAGAAGTATGTAAAGAATAATTCAAACCCATCTCCAGTGCAGAACAACGAAAAGAACTGCCCTAATAAGTATTTTCCTAAATCACAATTTAAAAGGTTTCCCGTTAATAACTTATAAATTATTAAGTATAATCTCATTTATAAATTCTATCACTTGATATTTTAAGCTTTCAAAATTCAGTTTATCACTGTGAACTAACTCACAGATTTTTGTTTTACTATTCCCCAGAAGGTGGAAAATATTTGTGATTCTGAACTAGAAAAATGAATATGAAATCAAGATTTTTTTCCTCTTCAAATAGAAGGGGTTACAAAGGATATGAACTAGAATTTTGAGTCCAGCTTTTAAATATAGCTTTAAAATTAGCAAATAGTCCCTAACATGTCCCTTTGCATGCATGCCACCAGATGAGACCTGGAGATGACCCAGAAGCTACAGAAATGTATGGTCAGCCTATTCCTTTGTAATACTGACTGGCAGGCAAAGTAGGGCTCTGTCTTCCAGAAGAGAATGTTCAAGTGCTAGAACAGACCAGTATTCATCCAAATAGCTCTACAGGCTGCCTGCAATTTTCAATCTGGAAACGAAGGAAGATAAACATGATCAAAAGCCATCTTGTCTCCAATTCTCTTCTACCCTTGCTTCACTCAAGCCCCCAAAAGAGAATGGTGTTTTTCTTGCTCATTGAGGTTCCTATTAGGAATTCAATTCCAACCCAAAATACAATCCTTCCTTAACAAGTAAGACAACTGGCATTCCCATATATGAGCAGAAACAATTAAAATTCATCTGAGAAAAAGGAAAGAAGGCTATCTTTCTACATGAGTTTTATTGTGATCAAAATGTACTATATAAGATACCAGAAGAAAAATTGGAATATCTATGTCATTCTCTTAAGAAGTGCATTTATGTATATGTATATAAATATATGTAATCTATCTTGTTCTATGATATGCATTTATATTTAGTTAATTATGAGATTTATTGTTTTCTACTTTCTGCTTTTTATCAGCATGTTGAAAGTAATATCATTTATTTGCAGTGATTTTTATATTATAGCGGAAGCTTTGTTCTTAAAACAAACCGTTGGAAACAGCTTGGTTGTGACTTATATTCATTGGCAAAGTTTTGCTCAAGTTCATTCTGTTCTTAGCTCAGAGTTTCAAAAGTCCCATTACCTCGGAAGAAATAAATGATAATAGAGATGGAAAAAAGGAAAACCATGAATGGAGTTCTGTCACATGTGAGCTATTTCTATTTCACTTCTACTGCTGCGCCACTGGGGGAAATAAAAAAAAGTACATAATAAAGAGAGACTTCTAAGGATCAGAAATAACTGGAACGCATTGATTTCTGTTGAACACATCTGAAAACTGGCCGTACCTATACTTTTGCCCTATATTTCCTCTTCCCTGAGACAAATAGCAAATATATTTGCCATAAGACATTGGGTCTCATTTTCTACACTTCTGCTTTGCAGCAATAAGCATGGTGTGGTAGAAGAGTACAACACTGGAAGCCAGGACATCTGCATGCTAACCTGGTCTCTCTTAATAGTTATGTAACCTTAAGTGAGTCCCATAAATACAGAACTTCAACTTCCTCAGCTGTAGGATGAGAATGATACTTGTTTTGCCTTTCTTGTGGGCATTTGCAGGATTCAAATATGATTAGATAAGCTAAAATTTTATCCTCACATATATAGTAAGATATCATTTTAAAGTATTTAGAAGGGGCTGTTAAATATGCTGATTCATATTTATTGTATCAATTCTCAATTTTGAAAGAATTAGAACAAAATATGGCTATAGATAAATTTTACTGCATATAAATAATCACGTTGCTTATTTATTCCTACATCCAAGCTTTTGTCTGTGTTTTCATTTCCACTCACATACGTACCCACGCATGCCATATAGATATGCCACAAAACCTTCAGTTACCTGCAAACTCACAAAGAATGTATTGTTCTTTCATGAATTATGTCTTTATAGCCTATACCATACAACTCACTTCTTACTATTTTTCCCAGTTTTCTCCATGTGTATTAGTATTTTCTCCCAAAGGAAGTGCTCCATGTAGAACTATCAATTCCTTGAGGTTAGAAATTACATCATTACATGGAGGTATCTAATATTTAATGAACTTCATGTGTTATACTCTGGTTTTGGGGTTTTATTTTGTTTTGTTGGTTTTGGGGGGCTTTCTGTTTGTTTGTTTGTTTATTGGTCAGACAGGACCATAGATTTATTGGGGGCTGTATACACCCATACTCACATCATCATACGACAAGGGCACAGTTACTCAGGACATCAAGGTGGCCTCTGCCATCAAAGTAGGGCCCAGAGGCAGTGGGTTGCAGCCTCCTCTCATGCAGCCTAGATCCTGCTGGGTCCTTCCTCTGGGACAGCTGAGGAAGGGAGGGGGCTGCTGGGGTAGGCCTTGGGCCTGGCAGGAGGTGAGCAGGCAGGTTGATCCAATAGGCCAGGCTGGGCAGAGGCCACCTCACTCCAGGGACTGCAGCATCAGCAGCTACTTCAACACCTTTCATCTGGCTGGTTTCTTGGATTTCACCTGCCAGGAACATCTCATCTCATCTATCATTGTGTAAACCTTGTAGAATTTGAACACCAGGTCCAGTTCACAGACATTATGGAAATACTCATTTAACACTTCCACAAAGTTGTGGATGGCCTCGAGATAGGCCAGATTTTTGTCCTTGATGTCCACACATATGCAGAAGTAGAGGCCAGCGTAGCATTAGTAGATGATCGTGAAGTTCCAGAACTCCACAAAGTTGGTGTGCTCGGTATTCCTAATGGTGACCATGGCAAGTACCTCCTCAATCAACTTCTGTTCCTCATCCTCAAACTGCATGTACCACTTGGTCAGGCACGTCTTGCCCACCCAGTTCTGGACGAGAATGAAGTGGATCATGGCGACCCCCGTCACTATCCTCTGTTTTAAATGCTTTACCTGTATAAATACATTAATACATATGCCCTTTAGAATAAGTGCCATTACCATCCTCAGTTTACCAGCAAGCTTCAGGACCAAGTTTCAACTCAAGGCATTCTGCTGTAAGAATCTATGTTCTTAATTTGCTAGATATCTGTGCCACCATTTTCAGGTACAAAGTTTCAGGTATACATGACAAATAGACATGACAAATCTCTAGGAGATATTTACTATACGTAATTATGTATTCTATTAACAATATCGTTGTGCCTTTAATTTTTGTAATAGGACAAATGTTATGAGAGATAAATGATAGACAAATGAGAGAGAGAGAGATGATGATGATGAATAGATGATACATTAAAGTATACACTTAAATATGTAATTATTGAACACATGTCTGTGATTTAGTGAGAAGAATGTCATGAGAATATTATAGAATCATTTAGAATATTGAAATTAGAAGGAGATTCATATTTGCAATTTCTAATGGCAAAATAATAATAGCCTATAGCATTAACATTCCACAGTCTTCACATACAGCCCTTTGGTCACCAGCAGCCCTGTCAAATCTCATAAGCTAGCCAGATTAGCTTTCATTATACACTTAGCTTTTTATTTCATTCATCAAGTATCGCTTCTGTATCCTTAAAAAACATTTCTGATCTTAATCAAATGTTCTGTATTCTAGTTTTCAGAATAAACATAATTGGTTTTGTGTGTTCTTCTTAGACTGTAAGCTGGTTTTCTTGGCTATAAAGTCTCCTGGGTTTGCAGGAAAGTAAAATGATTATGCAATTATAATTTCAATAGGTCTTTAAAAATAATCAAATGTATCTTTCAATAACTTTCTCTTACTAAAACATCAGTGACTCCAACTGTAGAAAATATAGATGCTTGAAAGGTGAGATTAGTATCACAGCAATATAAACTCAAGGGATACATTCCAGTAAGCATCATCACACTAGACAGTAGGAAAATATTCTATTCTATTCATGTGTATAGCCTGGGTTCAATTGGCTTTGCCTGATACAATGAGAGAAAGGTATTCTTTGACACATCTCAAAGCTCTCTGTTACTCTAGATAAAAACAAAAGACAAATCGTTTCTCAGTCATTTGGCTAAGATCAAGTGTAAAAACAAAAGACAATTCTTAACTTCTCATTCATTTGCTCATTGTTCATTTTTCTCTGCATTATATATAGTCCCTTTGTATAATTCCTTCCATCAAAACTGCTAACTCATAAGAATATATTTCTATCATAAATAACAAAGGCATGACTGAAATTTTTTATTAAACAGATTTATGTAAAATATCTTCTCATGATACATTTAATGGGGAAGTGGATTCAGGCTCCCATGTCTAACCAAGAAGCTATATGCAAGTGAAACTCACTGGCAAAAGAAAAGGGAAAAAATCAATTTTTCCAATGGGGTCTCACTTAGTATATTTGTAGCTGGAAGTTTCTCCAGTCCTGCCTGGCCCGGCCCCACGGTAGGAACAAATCTCTCCCACCCATGTCCAGCAGCTGCTTGGTCCCAAGTGAACACACTGAGGCTTATATTATTTACAAACTATATGGCCTATGGGTCAGGCTTCTTGTTAGCTAACTCTTATAACTTAACTCAACCCATTTCTATTATTCTATATGTTGCCACTTGGCCGTGGCATTACCAGTCTGCTGGCATTTTGTTGCTCCTTAGGCAGCGGCTGACATCTCTCCGTCCTCTCCTTTCTTCTCTCAGTATATCTGCTTGTATTTCCCACCTGCCTCTAAGCTGCCTTGCCATAGGCCAATGAAGCTTTATTTATCAACCAATCAGATTAGTTATTCACATATTCACAGCATACAGAAAGACATCCCACAGCAGTATATTACCAACTACTTCCATGTCTAGCAGTAATTGGTCAACATAAAACAAACTTAATGGCATTTTTGTAGACTTTTTGTCTCATTCTGCTTTGTTAGAGTGTCTTTTGTCAAATTGGTCTTTTGCATGTTTATTTTGATTTCTGTTTTTTGTTTGTTCTGTTTTGTGTGTATGTGTGTATTTCTTGGGGTTTGGGGGGTTGATTTTGTTTATGTTTTTTTAAGATAAAAGGAATATAAAGTTGGGTGGGGCTGGGCGGTGGTGGCGCACGCCTTTAATCCTGTCTCTTATACACATCTAGATGTGTATAAGAGACAGGAGTTGGGTGGGAGGAGAGGTGAGAAGGATCTGGGAGGAATTGAGAGAGAGAAAAAATATAATCAAAGTATATTGTATTTTTTTCAATAAAAATACATTTAAATTTGTATCCCAAGTCTTGATCTTTATAGTTTTTCCTAATAACTAGTCAGTTGATCTAGGAAATTCATTGCATATCACTAGTGCTATCTTGGAAATTTAATATTTAACACAGCCTAACTGTCCTGACAGAGAGTTGTCTTTTAATGCAGAAAATTATATTGTTGAATATTGGATGGGAAATATTAACATCTGTTATTGCTCAGTTTCACTGCACTATAGGGAAACAAAAATTACCATACCCTTTCCTGAACACCAATAACTATGTGAGTTTCATGTTTTTGTTTTTAATACTCTTAGCTTAAAGATTAATGATTGTAAAAATATGGGCAGACATCATGAATATTAAATATTAAACATTAATTAATAATTATTAAAAATACCATTGAATATAGAAATAATATCTTCCATCCCATAAAAAGCAGATTATGCTTTCTGCAACTTTAAGGAAGAATAATGCAAATTAATATTTAATTCTAATTTTCTTTTAAAAATGGCTTCAAACAATTAACAAAGAAAACTGCTCTCACTCTTCAAACTAGTTTTCATTTTACTAAGATGAAGGTTACAAAAACTTGCCAGGAGATTTAGTTCTTTTTTATGTTCATTGGTCTGGGATTTATACGTTAAAGTTTTATTTTATTGCTTTTCCTTAAACTATTCATGTATATTTTTCGATGTTTTTTAATTACTTCTTTCATTTTTTGATATTAGAATTACATCATTTCCCCCATCCTTTTCCTCCCTCCAAACCTTCCTGAATAGTTTTCCTTGCTCTCTTTCAAATTCATGGCCTCTTTTTTCATTATGTTTTATATATATGTTTGGAAGAAGGATACCATAAAAGCTAGTCCTCAGGGAAGAGGGCCCTGCACCTGAAGTGCATGGTATCTTCAACAATAAGGACTTACCCTCTACCTCTAGTGGACAACCAAGGGCAATAGCAATAGCCCCTATAATGTTTTGGGAATCTCTTGGACAACCCTGACCAACAACTCTAAAGAGCAAGTCTTACACCTGGTGTTGGTGTGTTTTGTTAGATGAGCTTTGGCTCTTGGTGTAAGGGATGTCAACCCCTCAGAGTCAATACAGGACACACCTAGACTCCAAATTTATTACCCTGGAGTGGTACGCAGCAGAGGAGGCTGCAAAGGCAGAAAGCAAGCAGCAGCAACAGCAAGCAACATGCAAGCAGGTGTTTTATGCAGGGGTGGGATTTTCAGGAGAAAAAGGGGGAATCTGTGCTAGGGTGAGTTGGTAAATTCTGATTGGACATATTAGCCAAATAATGAATTTTGATTGTTGAACCTCAGTGTTTTGCCTCGGGAATGAGTGAGTGGCCAAATAAGGAAATGGACCTTGAGGACTAGCTTTAGGAGTGTGATCTAATGGTTTACCATGGGGGAGAAGGGTAAAGGGAAAAACCTGTCCACACCTTGTTTGCCATGCTTGGACCTGCTAGAGCCCTTCAGTTGGAGGGAGCATTCTTAGCACAGATGGGAAAGTTTTATTTAAAATATATATACATATGTGTGTATATATATATATGTGTGTGTGTGTGTATATGTATATATATACATATATACATATATGTATACACTTATACACAGAATTATAAGCATCATGTTTTTTTAACTTTCCTAGTTTCTGCAGTCATACCAGGGTATGTACTCACATCTAAATATTTCTCATGAGCATATGAGACCTCAAAGTCAGCCTCCACAGTGACACATTTCCTCCAATAAGGCCACAACTCCTAATAGTGCCACTATTGACTAGGCATTCAAAAACATGAGTCTAAGGAGGCCATATCTATTCAAACCACCATACCCATTCATCGTTAAAAGGACATATAAATTGTTTTCATTTTCTAGTTATTGTGAATAGAGCAGCAATGAACATTGCTGAGCAAGTATCTGTGGAATAAGATGTCAAGTCCTTTAGGCATAGGCCAAGAAGTGATATAGATTTACTTTCAATTGTGGTTTTTTTTGGGGGGGCAGTATTTGTTTGTTTGAGAATTCCTCACACTGGTTTCCAGAGTAGCTGGACCACTTGGAAATCCCACCAACAGTGAGTGTGGGTTCCCTTTTCTCCACATCCCTTCCAGCATTTGTTGTCAGTTGTTCTGTTGATCTTTGTCATTCTGACTTCTATCTTCCAACTACTAGGATGAGAGATGTATGCCAACACACTCAACTTCTAACAAGCTTTATGGAAAACCTAACATTGATACTCCTTGAACTTTCCACAAAATAGAAAATAAAGAAACTCTACCAGATTATATAATATCCAAACTGGATAAGGGCACAATTAAAAAAGAAAATTACACACCAATTTCCATGATGAATACAAATGACAAAATTAGCAATAAATACTCGCAAATAGAAATCAAAAGTACAATGCCAGGAGGTGGTGGCACATGCCTTTAATCCCAGCACTTGGGAGGCAGAGGCAGGCAGATCTCTGTGAGTTCAAAGCCAGCCTGACTTATAGAGCAAGTTCCAGGACAGCTAGGGCTACACAGAGAAACCCTGTCTCAAAACACTCCCCCAAAAAAGAAAAAATGAAAAGTTTGTTATGGTGATCAAAAACTATGACTAAGTTGTTTTCATCAGAGGGATGAAAGGTTGCTCCACCACAAATATGTCAATCATTACATTATAACACATAGATGTAGTCAAGGATGGAAATTACATGGTCTTCTCCAGCAATTCAAGAAAAGTCTCAGACAAATTGCACCATCACTTTATGATGAAAGGCCAGAGGAAACTAAGAATAGAGGGAACATGCCTCAATATAATAAATTATAAATCAGTAGCCAACCTTACGATAAATGGGGGTGGGTAAATTAAAAGCTCTTTCTTTAAAGTCAGAAACAAGAAAAAGCTACCCACCCCCATCATTCTCACTCAATTTATTACTCAAGGCCTCAGCTAGAACAATGAGGAAAAAGAAATTTCTTTCCTAAAGGGACACAAATAAGTGAGAATGAAGTTGAAGTATCCCTATTTGAAGATGACATGATCTTGTGCTTAAAAGACTAAAGACTCCAACAGAAAGGATAAGAGCACTTACTGAGGTCTCATTTGTCAATCAATCATTGGCCTTAACTCTTCGTCTAATGGAATCCTATTCATAAAGTGTTCTTCTATACCTGTATCTTATAGAGTACTGCCTATGCCTTTTTCTAGTAGTTTTAGTCTTTCAGGTTTCAAATTGAGGTCTTTACATTTGAATCTAATTTTTGTGTAGGATGATAGAATATGTGTTTAATTTCATTTTTCTGCATGTTGACATGCAGTTTTCCAAGCACTATTTGTTAAAGATGCTGTCTTTCCTTCCGTGTATGCTGTTGCTGTTGTGTTTTTTGTCAAATATCAGATGGCTGTGGTTGTTAAGTACTCACATTTGGGTCTTCTATTTAATTACACTGTTTTATGTGTCTGGTTTTGTGCCAGTGCCATATTGTTTTTGTTATAGCTCTAATATATTTCTTGATGCCGGAAATAGCAATAGCTCCAGTATTTTCCTTTTTCCTCTGGGTTGCTTTGGCTATCCTACCCAAGTGCAACACCTATGAACAACTACAATGACCAGCATGGTAAGAAATACATAAAAGTGCAATGAGTGTCACTCACATGTTGGTGGCAATCGACAGTATCTAATTGGACTTACGGCCCACTCAACAAGAGGGACACCATGTCTGGTACTGGAAACTTAGCCAACTATCTACACTAATGACATAATGGACCTTAGAAAAAATCTACTGCTTCCACTTTGTTATACCAACACAATCCCTTACCACATTCTAAATCTTTTCCTTATACTCGCTGATAAATGTAGCTACTACCCCTCATAAAAGTCTCCCTGTCTTAGTTACTTTACTACTGGTATAAAAAAAACCACCATGACCAAGTCAGCTTATAAAACAAAAAGGTTATTAGTCCATGACCATCATGACAGGGAGCATGGTAGCAGGCAGAAAAGCATAGTGCTGGAGCAGTAGCTGAGAGTCTACATCTACTCCACAAGCAGGAGGCAGAGAGAACTAACTGAGAGTGTCATGGTCTTTTTAAAACTTCAAATCTCACCCCCAATGACACATCTCATCCAACAAGGCCACATCTCTTAATCTTTCCCAAACAGTTCCACCAGCTAGGGACCAAATATTCAAATATATGAGCTTATGGGGGTTGTTCTCACTCAAGCCACCACACTCTCTTTACAACAAATGTAGACCATCACATAAAACCACAACTTGGCACAGTGCAGAGATCAACAGATCATGGGTAGAATGGCCCCAATGGATACATCTATATCACAGCACTGCATCTATGATTGTAAGAGTCCAATACCTGGAAGTCTACGGTGAAACAGTCTCACTTAGAAATGGACACACACAAAAAAAAGAAATGAAAACAAAGCAAGACTAGAACAATGTCAATATCAACGGACATGTTAATGTGGAAGAGGGAATGTGTCCAGATCCCACCTCTAGAAAAAGAAATATAGGCAACTAATGGCTGCTGAGAGAAGGAGAATTAGCTTTTCCAGGGATTAGCCTCCTTATTGGTTGTTCAATACAGAGTGGTCAGCCTTGAAACCATATCACACAAACAGTAAAAGCTAACTCAGCAGGTTGTACGTATATATATTTGTACATACACATACATACATACACATATATATGCACATAACGATTATAATAAAAAAGAGGCTATCAATTTGAGAGGGAGAATATGTGAAGACTTTGAAGGAAGGTAGCTAGGAAGAGCTAGAGGGAGGAAAGGAAGGAAGAAAGTGATAGAAGTCTGTTTCAGTTTACCAATATTAAAATAATTAATTAACTTAAAAGACAAAACACCTTTGTAAAAAAGGGAGAGCATTTGCTGCTCTGAAAAGTGCCTGAGATTGGTCCCCAACACCCACACTATGGCTCATAATTATCAGGAACTCCAGTTTCAGTGGATTTGATGCTTCCTCTGGCCTCTTCAGACTCCCGCACACACATGGTACATATACATTCACTCAGGTACACACACATACACATAAAATAAAATAAATACATATTTTTTTCAAAAAGAAAATAGTGACATCAATGTAGCAGGATACAAAATCAACATAAAATACAGGGTCAGCAAAATGGCTAAGTATGTAAAGATGTTTGGTGCCAAGCTTGATGATCTGAGTTTGATCCCTGGAATGTACATAGTAGAAAGACAATACCAACTCTCACAAGCTGTCCTCTAATACACACATATAAGCAGTGGCACATGTGTGCACCCATACACAAAGAAAGAAATAAATGTAAATGTAAAAACCAATATGCAAAAATCAGTTGCCTTACTGTATACTAATAATGAATTTGTCAAACAATCAATTAGGAAAAATTCCCATTCACTATAACTTCAAACATAGAATAAAAGGGCAGGAGAGATGGCTCAGTGTTTAGGAGTGTGTATTCCTATTCGAGGGGACCCAAATTCAGTTCCTAGCACCCATGTTTGGTGGATCACAACCTCCTCGAACCCTAGATACAGGAAATCCAATGACCTCTTCTGGCCTTTACAGGCACACACAGTCATGTGTACATGCCCACACACACAAGTGATTTTAAAAATTCAATATATCTTTTAAAAATAATAAAGTGAAATACCTATGATAAACCTAACAAAGGAGGTGAAAAACCTCTACATTGAAGACTTAAAGACACTGAAGAAGAAATTCATAAAAATACCAGAAGATAGAAAAAGCACCCATGCTCATGGACTGGAAAAAAGTAATATAGTGTAAACGTCTATATTATGAAAGACAGTTAACAGATTCAATGAAATCCCAATCAAAATTCCAATGACATTCTTTTTTTTTTCTTTCAGAAATATTTTATTTCATACCTGGAAATTTTTTTCTTTTTTAAATTTTTTTACAGATTCCCCCCTCCCCTCCCCTATTCCCACCTCCTCGAAGGTCAGACCCCCCATGAGGAGTCAGCAGAGCTTGATACATTCAGTTAAGGCAGGCCCAAGGCCTTGCTCCCTACAGCAAGGTTGCCCAAAGTA
>LZPO01034900.1:13631-35011 GCA_001675575.1 Neotoma lepida | reverse complement strand
CGAATTCACAGAGATCTGCCTGCCTCTGCCTCCCGAGTGCTGGGATTAAAGGCGTGCGCCACCACCCCCGGGCTAAAATTCTAAACATATAGAATAAGGGTATTGAAAGCTGCAAGAGAGAAGGGTCAAATCATATTAAAGATAAACCCATCAGAATAATAATAGCTGACTACTCAATAAAAACTTTTAAAGCCAGAAGGACCTGGAAAGATGTATTCCAAGTTCTAAACAATCACAACTGCCCACACAGAATATTATACCCAGCAAAGCTATCTACTATAATAGAAGAAGAAATAAAAACTTGCCATAACCAAAAGAAACTAAAGTAATTTAACTTACTAATCCATCTCTACAAAGCGTATTGGAAGGACTACTTCAAACTTAAGAGAAGAATAAACACACCTAAGAGGCCATGGGGGAAAATAAACAATACCAGTGCAATTAATCAGATAGTGTAAAGCCTCATACCTAGGTTTTTTTTTCACAATGGCTTTGGTTAGTGCGTGCGTGTGTGTGTGTGTGTGTGTGTGTGTGTGTGTCTGCATGTGTGAGTGATTTCATACACGTTATGTTTTTCTTTAATTCTACGAGGAATGTCAATGATATTTTGATAGGGGTTGTACTAGCTTTGGGTTGTAGATGACCTAAATTCAATCCCTAAGGTCCACATGGTAGGAGAGAATTTTCTACAAGTTGTTCTGTAACTTCCACATGCATTCCACAGCGTGTTTGTAGCAAATGGCTGGTACTGGAGGATATTAGGTTGAATACTCCAGTCACCAGAAGACAAGGACCACATGTTCTCTTTCTTGTGTTCAACTTAAAACATTACTATAACAAGCAACTTTGAAGTGATAGCAACTTTACATGATTAATAAAGAGAAAAAGCAAGAAACATAGTCATATGTTTTTTCTACCCTTGCACTCTGTTCTTCTCCGCCATTTGGACTTTTTTTTGTTTGCCTTGTTTTGCCTTGGTTTTTACACAAGGTCTTAGCCCTGCCTGGCTGAGAACTCACTGTTACCCACATGGATTGATTCTCCTTGCTTTTGCTTTCCAATCGCTGGAATCACAGGCATGCAATGTCACATTTAGATTATTAAAAATTTTAATATCCCACTTTACTTTAGCTCTCTCTTTACATGTTGATGTGACTTGTTAAATTCTAATTGCTTTATTTTATCTTCATGCTGAAGAATACAAATTGTTTCCATACCGTATTTACAATGCCGAATTGTCCGTATCATTTCCCATAGCAGTGAGCGTCCTGCTTTCTTAAGTTTCTCTCTAAGTGTGGAGAGCTCCCTTTAACATATCTTCTAAGACAGGAGGAGTGGAGACCTACTTTCTCCTTATTCTTTGGGGATGTTCTAAGTTCGCTGAGGTTTTGTTACTCCTTCAGTACTGTGGAAATCCCATAGCATTGTTTCCTGGGTGGTAGGTTTCTGCAGAAAAATCTGTTCCTGGGTGAATTAAGATTCTGCTGTGTTGTTCTTTGCTTATTTCCTCTTGCTGTCTTGGAAAATCTTTGCTTGGATAACTCTGACTGTTGGCTTAATCTTCCTGAAGGTGGGCAATTGCATCCTCTCTAGGCTTCGGGCCATTTCTGTTATGAACGTTTTGAGTATAACGTTTCTTCTCCTCTGGAATTAACATGTCCCCCTTGAACATCAACAGTCAAATATTTCCCTTTTAATGTTGTCCCAAAGTTTCCATAAGCAATTTTCATGCCTCATCACTCTTTTCAATTTCTTTTCCAACTGTTGACTTTCAAATAGCGTACCCTTGAGATAACTAATGTATTATTCATTTAATCTGTTCAGATATGCTCTGTTTATCATGTATTTGATTTTTCTTAATGTATTTTGGCTTATTATTTGTGTTTTCTTATTGTTTCCGTATCTGTAAACTTTCAGTTTTAGAGTATTAAATCGCTTCCCTAAACTAACTGTTTTAAAATCTCCATAAGTATGTTAGCCCATTACCGGCTTGGATACCCTCAGTTTCTAGCACCTCATTTCGGCTGTTCAGTAGATATCATGACTCCATTAAAGTTTTTATCCTTGCTAGTATTCAGCCTCATCTGTACAATGAAGGATTGAGCGTTTGTCCCATCTCCATAATTTGGCTTTGTCTTTTCCTGTCTTCCAAGAAATTCTAAGCCTGGGCTTAGTTTCATTGCGTCTGTAGTCACTTCCTCAATTTCAACGCTAGGTGGCACACAGGCCCAGGTTTGCCACAAATCTATTGTTGATGTGTTGTTACCCTTTGGGCACTAGAAGGCAACCCCAGCCCAATTTTGTCCCTTTGTTTGTTTGGTTTTATAAACTTTATTATTTAAAAAAACTTGCAAATAAATAAAAATATCACACACCGAAATTAATCAAACTCAAAGTCTATACAACTCAATGAATTTCTAAACAGAATAGGCATTCGAAATGCAAGCTGTGGAGCGTCACATTAAATTTTATATTTTCAGTACCTAGTATGTTTTATCCATTTGTCCACCACCAAAATAAAAGAATCTATGACATAGTTAGAACTAGAAAAACAACTATATATCTTCTTTCATAACTTGAGTCCATTATCTGCATTTACTTCTCCTCATCCCCTTGCATTTAGCCTTTCTTGTTCTCTTTTCTTATGTTACACTTTAATCACATGCAAATTTGTTTACATGTAAACATATGTTATTGACTAGATTTCACATATGACTTGTAGATGCTTTTCCTTCTAAAATTATGTGGCATCACTTAATATTATACACTCTAAGTCCATTCATTTTCCTGCAAAATTTCGACATTTTTTTATTCTTCTCTCATATAATACATCTCGATCTGTGGCTTCCCCTCCCTCCACTCCTTCCAGTTTCTCCCCACCTCCTCTATTCCCCAGATCCACTCCCCACCCCATCTCTCCCCAGAAAAGAACAGGCCTCCCAGGGACATCAACCAAACATGGAACAACAAGATACAATAAGACTAGGCACAAACCCTCACGTCAAGGATGGGCGATGGAACCCAGCAGGAGAAAAGTGGTCCCAAGAGCAGGCAAAAGAGTCAGAGACACACGTTATCTCACTACCAGGACTCCCACAAAAACATCAAGTCAACAACCATAACATATATGCAAAGGACCTAGCACAGACCCATGTAGACTCTGCGATTGCCACTTCAGTCTCTGTGAGCCCCTATGAGACTTGCTTAGTTGATTCTGCAGGCTTTACTCTCCCAGTGTCCTAGACCTGGCTCTCACAATTCCTAGTCACTCTCTTCCACGGGGTTACCCAAGTACCAAGGGGAGGGACTCCATGGGACCTACAATTTGGGCTCTCTCCACATGATGTTTGGCTGTGGGTCTTTACATCTGCTCCCATCTGCTGCCAGCAGAAGTCTCTCATATGACAACTGGGCTAGGCATTGATCTATAAGTATAGCATAATATCATTAGGAATCTCTTCATTGATTTTTTTTTAAGTCTCTGGGTTATCCATGCTATGGTTCCTGGCCAACCAGGCAGTGTCCAGCATGGGCTCCCTCTCCGTCTAGTGGCATGGGTCTCAAGCTAGACAAACAGTTGGTTGGCCACTCCCACAAGTTCTGCTCCATCTTTACCCCAGCACATCGTGCAGGCAGAGTTCACTGTAAGTTGAAGGTTTCATAGCTGGGTTGGTGTCCCAGCCCCACTACAGGGAGCCTTGCCTGGTTACAGAAGATGGTCAGTTCAGGCTCTGGATCCTCCAATACTACGAGTCCTCACTAGGTAACCCTCATAGATTCCAGGGAGTTTCCACTGCAATAGGTTTCCACACCACCCCTAAAGACACCCCAATTCTAGCCATCTCTCCCAGCACCCTCCCTCCAAATGTCCCCCTGACACACAACCTGATCCCTCCTATTGCCACCCTCAGAGCCCTCCTTGTTACTTAGGCTTTCTGGGTCTGTGAATTGTAGCATGGTTATCATTTACTTAACAGCTAATACCCACTAATAAGTGAGTACATACCAGTTTGTCTTTCTGGGTTTGAGTTACCTCACTCATGATGATTTTTTTCTAGTTCTATCCATTTGTCTGCAAATTTCATGCCGTCATTTTTAACACTGTCAATACGACAAGATGGGAAAAGATTTTCACATCAGATAGAGGGCTAATATTCAAAATATATAAAGGACTCAAGAAACTAGACATTCCTTTAGTGAGAATTCTCTGTTTAGATCTGTACCTCCCTTTTTAATTGGACTGTTTGGTTTGATGATGTCAACAATTGAAGAGAGGTGGTATCCTAGGCCCATTCCAAGGCTTACAAGTGAACCATACTGAAACTCAAGAACATCTGAGTAGCACAGAGTTCTCTGGTGCCAGTTCAGATATAGAGGCTCCATCTACAAACTCTGGTCTGGATGTAGAGGCTTTATTTTTATGTGATGTATGATCTCACCACAGTAAGCCCATCAGTGAGTACCAATATACAATCTTTTGCTAGCTTTGATGCCTGCCCTGCTCCGCAAGAGGCAGAGGGTTTGTTTCACTGTAGCAGGCTTAGTCTAAGATCTGAATTTATTTCCCTCTTCCTTAAAAAGCAGGGGGTAATCTCTCCACTAATAGGATTTTGGAGAATTGTAATATAATCATTTTTTTTTTTACTTCCTGGCTTCTTCAATATATCTGTCTTCTTAGTATTTTCATACTAAACCCCAGAACTATGGTCCTTTCTCTGAATGCCTCAAGTCTCATGAAGGTGGTTTGATGTATGAATAACTGTTCAAATTGATATGACTGTGATGTGACAATTCTCAGAAGATATTATTTAACCATCATCTTCTGTCTCCTTATTCTGTGTATTTTATAAATATTTCTCTAATGTAGTTAACCCTTCATGGAAATAATACATAGAACAGTAAACCAAGAAAACCTTCCGTTAAATAATAAAGTTACACAAATAGTGTAAAGCTTAAGTTGGGGTGATGTCATCAAAACTCAGAGGCATGAGCTGGTGAGATGGTTTACTGCTGACCATGACCAAGAGCAACTTAGAGAGGAAAGGGTTTATTTGGTTTATGCTTCCACATCACAGTTCATCATCAAAGGCTGTCAGGACAGGAACTCAAACAGGGCAGGGACCTGGAGGCAGCAGGAGCTGACAAGGCCATCTTACTGGCTTGCTTCTCATGGCTTGTTCAGCCTGCCTTCTTATATCACCCAGTGTAAGAAGAACTTCTAACCAGTCTTATTAATAAACACGCGGAACAAGAAATAAGGGTGAAAATCTGACAGAGATCAGAGGAATTAGGAGCAAGCCACCACCTGTCTCTTATACACATCTAGATGTGTATAAGAGACAGCACCAAAGCTGCCTCTACTTCCCAGGAGCGAAGCGGAGCAAAGAGCGAGTTCCGGTCTAACCTGGCTTTTATACTGTCTATCTGTTAACTAATTTCCCAACCTCCCAAGCTGCTTTCAGGCTTGGAGCAGCAGTTCAGCTGAGATTCATTTGGATGAGGACTCAGAAGCCTACAGTCTGAGGAAACAAGATCAGCTGAGGAGTTGGCAAGGTGAGGTTGGCTGTGGCTTGTTCTGTCTCTCTGATCATTCAGAATTTACCTCAATACCTGGCCTGGTGTTTTCAATTAATAAGACCNTTTAAGATTCGCTCTACAACCCAGGGGTGACACTGCCCACAGTGAGCTGGGCCCTCCCACATCAGTCATCACTTAAGAAACTGCACCACAGGTTTGCCCACAGGCTGGTCTGGTGAGACAGTTTCTCAATCGAGGTTCCCTATTCCAAAATGACTCTGGCTTGTGTCAAGTTGACATAAAACTAGTCAGCAAAATGGCTCAGCAGCTTGGTGCTTGCCACCAAGACTGATGACCTGAGATTGATCCCCAGACCCTACATGATGAGAGTAGAGAACTGACTCCAGTAAGTTGACCTCTGACCTCAAAATGCATGCCTGAATTCAAATACACACCAGCAAATACACATACACACACAAGTGAATTTTTTTTCATTTTTAAGTAAAAATTTAAAAATCAATAACATAGTCAAAAGATCAATGTCTGTCATCTCTCATCACTCAGAACCAAAAAACTACAATAAGATAACAAAACTATCATAATCAACTTTTACATAACTCTGGAATCTAGTAAAAAAAATACTACAGCAGTCTCTGGAGAGTTTAATGCAGAAAGCCTTTGCCACATGTAATAAGGGAACACTGTGGCCAGTGTTTACCTTCCTCCATCCCATAGTCTCCTGGCAGCCATGAGGACAGCAACTTTCATTCATGATGGCTAACGATGACAGAAAGAATAACATTGGATTGCTCTCAAAGAATTGTACTTAATTTTTGTAGTTGTCTGGCAGCTACCTCAAGAACAAGTGGGAAGCTCTTTTCTTTCCACAGACATGAAATAATCCCAGAACTGAGGTGGTTTCCTGGTGACCCTCTGTCAAGATCACTTGAAGGCAAAACAATTGGGCTTAGTGACTGGAGCATGGGCAAACAATCAGGACAAGGCAGATGCAGAAGCAAAATCCTGGAGACAAAGAGGCTTAGAAAAAAGACACAAGAAAAGGGGGATTTCTAAAGCTATGACATATACTAAGGCATCTAGAATGTTATGTTCATACACAGAGTTGAACCCATACTAGGAAAGGCTTAATAAGACCGTAAACTTTGCCCTCTACATGACTCTACTAGTTACTCTTTGGTTGCTGTGATAAAATGCCATGACCAAAAGCTACTTCTAGAACGAAGAGCTTGGTTTGGCTTACTCCAGAGGGAGTGTTCATAATGATAGGAGAGGCATGGATGCAGTCAATCAGAGCAGCAACCACACACCAGAAGCATAGAAAACTGGAAGGGAGGTCATACTTCCTCCAGCAAGGCTCCACATTCTAAAAGTTCCATAACCTCTCCAAACTGTGCAACCAACTGGAAACCAAGTTCAAATACATGAGCCTATGTGGGACATTTCTCATTTAAACCACCATTTTCCACTGCGTGGCCCTGACTTGATAAAAATGAAAAACAAATACTAAGGCCATGTTGTAAATAGCCTAGCTAAGCATTGAAAGATTATTCCTGACATAGAACCAATATTAAAGAATTTTTTCTTGACTTTTTATTCTCCTGGCTTTAGACTTAGAAGAGAACTTGTTCAAGTCACATATATTCTACTATCCCCACACATGTGACATGAAAGTAGAAGAGGAGGCCCAATTGCAGGCCACTTCAGTCTGAACAGGTGCAGCCCAAGCCAGTCAGAAGAACAGAGACCCCTGCTGGACCAAAGTGCATGCTAGCTGCCAAAAGTCCAGCCCCCAAGTCTGACAAAGACTCCTACTGGAACAGAGGTCATGCCAGCTACGAGAAATACATACCACAAAGACCAGAAGACAAAAGAGGAAACAGAAACCAAGAAACAAAACACCCATCCAACAAAGACAAACTAAGAAATCAACACCTAGACCTATATTCATCCCAAACCCAGATACCTAGATGCCAGCATAAGAACACAATCAACAACAGCCAGAATATGTTACCACCAGAGCCCAGCTATCCTACCACAGCAGGCTCTGAATATTCCAACATAGCTGAAGCACAAGAAAACGACCTTAAAACCAACTTTATGAAGATAATAGAGGTCCTAAAAGAGGAAATGAATAAATTCCTTAAAGAAATCCGGGAAAACACAAACAAACAATAGGAGGAAATGAATAAATGCCCTAAAGAAAGCCAAAAAAAGAAAAACAGCTGAAGGAAATGAACTGTTCAAGACCTGAAAATGGAAATAGAAGCTATAAAGAAAACACAAACTGAGGGAATCTTGGAGATGAAAAGTCTAGGTAAGTGAACAGGCACTATAGAGGCAACAACCTAGATGTCTCTCAACTAAAAAGAATGGATAAAGAAAATGTGGTACAGTTACACAATGGAATATTACTCGGCTGTAAAAAACAATGACATCATGAAATTTGCAAGCAAATAGATGGAACTAGAAAATATCATCCTGATTGAGGTAATCCAGACCCAGAAAGACAAACATGGTATGTACTCACTCATAAGTGGATATTAACTATAAAGTAAAGGATAATTGTGCTACAATGCACAGACCCAGAGAGACTAAGTAACAAGGAGGGCTCAAGGGGGATACATGGATCTCACTTTGAAGGGAAAACAGAAAAGATTTTGGGGGGTGGACTAGGGGCACATAAGGATGGGATCAGGAGAGACTAGGTGGAGGGAGAGAGTATGATAGAGACTACTGGAATTGGGGGGAGCTTTTGGGAGGCAAGGTAAAAACCTAGTGCAATGGAAACTCCAGGAATCTACAAAGGTGATCCTAGTGAAGACTTCTAGTAATGGAGGATCCAGAGCCAGAACTGGCCATCTTCTCTAACCAGGCAAGGCTTCCAGTGGAGGGATTGGGACACCAACCTAGACACAAAACCTTTGACTTACAATTGGTCCTGCCTGCAAGATGTGCTGTGAGGTAAGGTGGCACAGAACTTGGGAGAGTGGCCAACCAATAACTGGTCCAACTTGAGACCCATGCCACCAGAGGGAGCCTACCCTTGACACTGCCTGGAGGGCTAGAAACCAGAGGCTGGATAGCCCAGAGGCCTAGGATAGAGCCAAACACAACCAGCAAAAAAAAAAGTCAATGAAATAATACCTAATGATACTCTGCTATACTTCTTGATGGGAGCCTAGCATAATTGTCATTAGAGAGGCTCCATCCAGCAACTGATAGGAGGAGCAGATACAGAGATCCATAGCCAAACATTATGGGGAGCTCAGGGAATCCTTAGAAGAGAGGAAGGAAGGATTGTAGGAGCCAGGACACCACAAGAAAACGACCCACAGAATCAACTAACCTGGGCTCATAGGGGATCACAGAGACTGAACTGACAATCGGAGAGCCTGCATGGGTCTAACGTAGGCCCTGTGCATACATGCTGTGGTTGAGAAGCTTGGTGGTTTTATGGGACTCCTAACAGTGGGAGCAGGGGCTATTGCTGACTCCTTTGCATGTTTTGGGGAACATTTCCTCGTAATGGGTTGCATCATCCAGCCTTAATATGAGAGGAGGTGCCTAGTCTTGTTGCAACTTGATATGGCATGTTTGATTGATAGCCCTGGCAGTCCTGCCCTTTTCTGAAGAGAAAGGAGGAGGAATGGATCTACAGGAGATGGAAGGAAGAGGAAGGGGAAACTGTGGTCAGGATGTAATACATGAGTGAAGAATAAAGAAAGAAAAAATAATGTAGAAGGGGTTTAAACAAGGAGATAAGAGAGTGGGAGATAGGTTAACTAAAATCAAGAATGCATGGAAAGCCTTTTGGAAACCCACTGCTATGTAAGATAATGTAAAATATCATTTTAAAGAAAAAGTAGCTTTAACAGATGTACCCTGCATCAGTGAACAATGTTTCCCCTAGAAGATATAGATTAGTAAATTAAAATCTCTGTGGGATACTACATATGAGTTATTGGTCAGGGAGGCCCAAGAGACTCCTAAACTAACACAGAATATTGCCTGTGGTAAGATCCTGTTGCTGAAGATGCAACACAGTTTGGTTGCGGGACACAGAGAAATCAGGTTGGAATTGACCCTTCATCTCTACTAACTGGCTTTCACAATACTGAAATGTGCTATGCAGATCATTTTGGGGGAGAACATCATTTCATTATCTTACCCAGTGAAGGACCTTGCATCTACAATGCCATTGTGTTGGGCAAAATATGCCCACTGGTGCAATAGTGGTATGACAGTTATGGAGGTATCCAACCACTTTCTGCTTGGATTTGAGGCCAATTCCATAGGAAGGTATTCATGCCTGGTACTTTAAATCTGCTCAAAATTCCATATCTAGAAAGGTCATAGACCCTAAGGGAGAATCTACTACTGATGTTTTGCTAAATATACATGGTATCAAACCATCTTCTAAATGTTTATCTTTATATCCATAGATTAGTGATACATTCAACCTTGGTCAGAAAAGTTTCTTTGTGCAGTGGGCAACAGTTAATGAGACTTATAACTGGTCAAAGTATAGAGAATAAGTGACTGTTGAGTACTAACCCCTAAAATAGGACATCTGTATCACCTCCTCTAGGCTCAAAAACATTGTGGAAGAAGGGGATGGAAGAATGGAAGTTGTCAGGTCCCACCTGGCCTGTCAAACAGTCTTGAATAGNGGAGTGAGGATTGAGAAATAACAGATAGGAAAAATAGAGAAGTAGACATAAAAGAAAAAGATTGAGACACAGGGAGGGCTCTGGGTCAATACCACAGTAGCCCTGAGTTTATTACTCGCAGTCTTTTTACACCCAAAGCAAAGGGGGTAAAAGACATCTCCCTCTCAAAGACATCATGGTTCAAAGTACAAACAAGTGTAAACACCTCCTTAATTCTCAAAACACCCGGTAAGCACGCCTTTGGCGAAACATCCTGTTATCCAGCCTTAAGGAGTAAAGATAAGCTTGAACTCTCTGACCTTGAGTCAGAATGGAAATCAATCCACAAACTGGAGTCCTTTGTGGGCTCCCACAGGAAGTGGTGCTGTGAAATGCTGTATTCTGATGTGGCATGATTGCTGCACTGATGAACTCATAAAAGCTGTGGTTATCTGCACAAATCTTGAAAAAGGCTAGGCTTATCAACATTCCATCATGGATGGGGAGGAGATCACAAGGCCCCACCCCTCCTAGAGCAGCTATTGGCAGTTAACAGTTGCTGGGGGAGGGGAGACGTTTTCTTCACTGATGCAACTACTGCTAAGTTGTGCATGCCCCAATAAATAACCCTTCACTCACTTATACAAGCAACATCAATTAAACTCATTGAATCACCAACAAAAAATGAAATTTATAGGACTTGGGGAAAAGGACAGGTTCAGCAGGAGGAGGATGGGACAGTGCAATACAGGTGAAAATGATCAAAATAAAATGTGTGTATGAAATTGCCGGAGTAAAAATAAAAAAGAATTAAAACATAAAGAAGTTGTTAATTGCATATATACCATACTCTGTTTAGCTTGGTTTCTTTGAATTACTGATACCAATTTAGCAGAAGGTATTAGGTGTTATTTTTTTTCTTTCAGTAGGAATTCTATTTAGGCAACCTGATCTCTTGAAACTAAACATTTTAAAGACTTTGGTTTTATGTGTATATGTGTGGGTCTGTGTACTTAAGACTACCAGTGCTCACAGAGTCCAGAAGAGGGCACAAGGTATCCTAGAAGTAGAATTATGGGTGGTTGTGAGCCAACTGGTGTGGGTACTAGGAAGTGGATGCCAGTCCTCTGCAAGAGGAGTACATATTCCTAACCACTGAGCCATGTCCAGCCACTTGAAACTATACTTTTTTATCATGTAAATTGTTTGAGAAATTCAGACATGAGTACTGTATTTACATCATTTCCATTCTTCTTTCTCCCCCAACTCCTCCCATGTCTTCTCTACTTCCTCTCAAATTCATGACCTCTTCTTCTTTGAACACACACACACACACACACACACACACACACACAACTATAGTTAAAGAAAATGAAGATAGGAATTTAAGAGCGAGTTAGGGGATACTGGAGAAGTTGTAGGAGAAAATGAGGGTGTGAATGATGTAAATACATTGCTCATATGTATTCTCAGAAAAAAGAAATATAAAGATGTGTTCTTTTGAAAATGAATCTGAAACATCTAAATTTACTTCCATAGCTAAATAAGAAAAATAAACTTTGAAAATTTCAGTGTAGAATCCCTCACATTGGATGCACTAACTGGTGTAGTTCAGCACTGTTCTTGATTTGGTCTTTGATCAGTGATACATATGTCCCCACCAGACATACTGGATCTCATGGTATGTNCCTATGTATATGTGTTTAGGGCTAACTGTTTGGGATCTGATAACCTATAAGGGAGATATACCCTAGAAAAGACTGATTCCCTTCCCCCTCCCTCTCTCTCTTGGTAGCCATTAGTTGCTTGTATCTGTTCATCTAGGGGTGGAGCCTTGTAAGATTTACTTGATCCATGTTGGCATATTAACTGGTAGTGTTGTTATAAAGATATGTTTAGGTGACTTTATTTTTCAGATTTCATGGGTGCAGCCACCCTATCGTGTACAGAAGATGCTACCTCACAGCAGACATACTGGTCCTCTGGCTATTAAGATCTTTCTGACTCCTTTCTATGATGTTCCCTAAGCCTTGAGTATAGGGGCTGTGTTGTAGGTGTATTAACTGGGACTGGGCAACACATGTTTTGTTTTTAGAATCGTAGATGGTCTTTTAATAAAAAACCTGGAGCCTGATATCAAGGTGAAAGCTGAAAGATCAGAGAAGCAGAGCAGCCAGCCACTAGTTCTTACCTCTATGAAATCCTCAGTCTACAGAGAGAGAGAGAGTTCCTGTTTCCTCATGCCTTACAGACTTTTCTCTGCCTTGTCATATTACTTCCTGGGATTAAAGGTGTATATGCTTCCCAAGCAAAGGCATGAGATCTCAAGTGCTGATATTAAAGGTGTGTGCCACCACTGCCTGACCTCTATGTCTAATCTAGTGGCTGGCTCTGTCCTCTGATTCTCAAGCAAGTTTACTAGGGCACACAATATATCACCACAATGTTCAGTTGTTCTCTGCATTTTGACCCATTGTAATGGTCCCCATATGCTTCAAAAAGCTTCTTTGATGAAAGCTAAGAGCTACACTTATCTGTGGGTGTAAAATAAGTATTTACAATACAGCTAGGAATTATACTGGCTTAGGAAATTGGTAGAAATAATAAGTTCTCCTAGAGTCCATGACCTTACTAACCACAGGTAGTTGTCTAGGTTTACAACACCAGACATGACTTCCCTTCCATTGAACAGATCTTAAGTCCATCTTGACAGCTTGTCTTAGTTAGGGTTCCTATTGCTGTGAAGAGACACCACGACCATGGCAACTCTTATAAAGGAAAACATTTAATTGGGGTGGCTCACTTACAGTTCAGAGGTTCAGTCCATTATCATCATGGTAGGACATGGCAATGTGTATGGATACATGGTGCTGAAGAAGTAGCTGAGAGTCCTACATCTTGCAGGCATCAGGAAGTGAAATATCTCACTGGGAGTAGCTTGAGCATATGTAAGACCTCAAAGCCTGCCTCCAAAGTGGCATACTTTCTCCAACAAGGCCACACCTACTCCAACAAGGTAACACCTCTTAATAGTGCCATTCCCTTTGGGAGTCATTTTCTTTCAAACCACCACACAGCTGTTATTTATCCCTAAGATAGAAGTGCCACTAATTCATCCTTGCAGATATCAATTCATGATGGTCATTGTTGTGGTTCCTAGTCTTTACAACTTGGTAAGTCTTTACAGCTTGCTTTTTTCCTTGACAGCTTACATAGCAGCTTCAGACACTATCAAAGCTAGTTCTAGGGGAGGAGGTGTCCATGTTTTATTCCTCCAAGTACTGAGTCCAAAGTGTGTGGTGTCTTCAGCAATAGACTCCTATCGTCAACTTCTGGGATACAACCAATGGCAATATAAATAGCTTATATTTTGGGGAGTCTATAGTGTCTTGTACTCTCCTAACCAACAACTCAAGGGGAGATTTTCCAGGCCAGCACTAGAGTTTTTGTTAGGTGATCTATGGCACCTGGGGGAAGTGTTATCAACACAAGTAACATAACTTTGTTTCAAAAATAATATGCGTGAGTACACATGCACTTGCATCTATTATATATTATGTATTTTTAAAGATTTGTTTATTGTTATTTATGTGTACAGATGTTTGTCTAAAGTATGTATGTATACCCCTTGCATTCTTGGTGCCTTCAGAGGCCAGAAGACAGTGTTAGCTCTCCTGAAAATGGAATTACAAATGGTTTTGAGCTACCATGTGGGTGATGGGAACTGAACCTGGGTCCTCTGTAAGAGCAGCAAGTGCTCTTAACCTCTGAACCATCTCTCCAGCCCAGCTCCATGTATTGTTAAGTAACATAAAATCATGTTTCTCCATGGATGTTTTTTCAAACTCCTTAGTGTTATTTATCTTTCTTCCCTCTCTCTCCCTCTGTATTGCCCTTCCTCTCTACTCTCCATTCAAACATCCCCCATTTTCCCCAGCTACCCCTTCATATCACCTGTGTACTATAACCCCTTTTCTCTAAAGATCCCTTTCCATGACCACATTTTACTTTCCTGGTTCCTGTAGTTACTCCAGGTTATATACTCACATCTAAAGATTCAGAGGTAGGATCCAGAAATAAAATAGCACAATGTGGCATTTGTCATTTTTGGTCTTAGTATACTTTTCAGTTCCATCCATTTACCTTCAAATTTCATGATTTCATTTTTCTTTATAGATGTTTAGTATTCCATAGTATATATGCACCACATTTTCATTATCCATTAGTCAGTTGAAGGACATATAGGTTGTTTTGATCTCCTAGCTATTGTGAATAGGGTAGCCATGAACATGTTTGTGCAAGTATTTGTGGAGTAGCATGTTGGTTCCTTTGGGCATATACTAAGGAGTGGTATAGATGAGTCATATGGTAGATTTATTTATTTTTAGCTTTTTGCAGGCTCTCCACAGATTTCCAGAGTAGCTATAGAAGTTTGCAATCCCACCAACAGTGAGTGAGGGCTCCCTTTCCCCAACATCCTCGACAGCATTTGTTGTCAGTTGTTTCTTGAACTTAGTCATTCTGACTAGGCTAAGATGAAATCTCAAAATAGTTTTAATTAACATTTGTCTAATTGCTAAGGATGTTAAACACTTTTTAAGGTATTTCTTAACCTTTTTAGTTTCTTCTTTTGAGAACTCTCTGTTCAGGTCCATAGCCCATTTTAAATTCAGTCTTTGTTTCCTCAGCTCTATTTTTTGCCTTCTTTGTATATTGTGAATACTAATCCTCTATCAGATATGTGGCTGCTGGCAATGATTCTCTCACATTCTGTTGGCTTGCTCTTCACTAAACTATTTTCTTTATTGTACAGAAGACTTTTAGTTTTATGAGGTCAATTATCAGTTTTAATCCTGAGCAAATGGAGTTTTGTTCAGAAAGTTACTTCTAGCAGTTTCAGGATTGAAGCCACACATTTTATTTTTATTTTTGTTTTTCTTTGAGACAGGATCTCACTGTCTAGCTCTGACTATCCTAGAATTGACTATATAGACCAGGCTTCTGTAGAACTCAGAGATCTGTCTGCCTCTGCACTCCAAGTGCTGAGATTAAAGTTGTGCACCACCAGGCTCAGCCCTAAACTATACTTTTGAAAATAAAACAAACATCCCCATGTTTTAGGAAGACATTGCCTACAGAGGAAAAACTGCCTTTCTATGTGACAGCAGGCATTAGGTAAGCTAAGATGTATGCTCATAAGTACATACGAAATCTATGGAGGAACAAGCAAGTATTTCTTCAAAGGTTTCACAGCTGGGAGTGCTGCTGGTTCTTGTAGGCAAAAACACAGAGCCCTCAAATCAAAAGGACTAAATGATAGTTTATTCTAGAGCCATGGTAAATAACCATGGTCCAAGAACATGCATTCAGATGACTCCCCAAAACCATGTTCCACTGTATAAGTGGTTATAAGAGATTTTATCAGTTTTAGAACAAAGTCACAAATCAAAGCATTTACTAAGTACACTGATGGAGTCTTTGGGTGGTAGGTTACAAAAAAAATAGAGGAAACTCTGTAGGTGAAAGTTTTGTCTGGTCCCACCCAGCTCCCGCAGCCACTCAGACCCAAGTAAACACACAGAGGCTTATATTATTTTTAAACTATGGCCATGGCAGCCTTCTCGTTAGCTAGCTCTTACGTCGTAAATTAACCCATTTCTATAAATCTATGTTGCCACGTGTTCCATGGCTTTACCTGTGTGCCATTACATGCTGCTTTCTGGACGGCAGGATGGCATCTCTCAGCTCTGCTTTCTTCTTCCTCCCTCTCTAGTTAGAATGTCCCGCCTAACCTTATTCTGCCTTACTATTGGCCAAACAGCTTTATTTATCAGCCAATCAGAGCAACACATATTCTCAGCATACAGAACAACATCCCCATCAAAATTCCACTATACATTCCAGATGCTATCTAATGACATTCTCAGCTTTTGGATTGGTAGAAGCTAATGTTCTACTAAGAACACATTTTAAAAGTTTTGATAGTCACAAGAATATTAGGTAAGATGCAGGGGTGTGTATAGTGATAACTTTTAAAGGAACTAAAATAGTCAAAGATTATTTGTCTCTTGTTTACTTCTCATTGACAAAATATGAATATTGTTTACAGATATAGATAAACTACATATATACTCATGTAAAGATATAAATAAGTATATTTTTAATTCTTTGTGGGTTCCTTAAAGACTCTTGTAAACATGAAACATGGACTCATTAAGGTAAAACTGCTGTGGAATAATCCTTCTGTACACTGTGAATAAGTATTACTCTCATTGGTTAATAAAAAGCTGACAGGTCAATAGCTGGGCAGGAAGTTAGGCCAGAAAGCCAAACTGAGAATGATGGGATGAGGAAGGGCAGAGTCAGCGAGTCACCAGCAGATGCAGAGGGAGCAGGAGATGAACATTCCATGCTAATAAAGGTACTGCCATGTGGCAGAGGGTAAATAAGGAATATGGTTTAACTTAAAATGTAAGAGCTGCTAGACAGTGGTGGTGCATGGTGCATGCCTTTAATCCCAGCACTTGGGAGGCAGAGGAAGGCGAATCTCTGAGTTTGAGTCCAGCCTGGTCTACAAAGTGAGTTCCAGGACAGCCAGGACTACACAGAGAAACCTTGTCTCAAAAAACCAAAACAAATAAACTTTCAAATATAAGAGTTAGCTAGTAACAAGTCTGAGCTATTGGCTAAGCATTTATAAATAATAGTAAGCCTCTATGCTGGTTATTTGAGACTGGCAGTCGGAATTGGGAAAGAACCATCTGCTTACATATGGTGCCCAAATGTTTGGCAGGAATTTCCACATAAGACCTGAAAAAGCTTTAAAAAGGATTCTAAACATACAAAAACATAGTTAAGCACTGCTTCTTGGCAACTGTTCTTTTCTGGTAGGCTCTATTTGCTGAGGCACGGCCCCTTTAAGAGATGGCTTCCTGGCTCAGTGCTAGTGGCAAACTGGCATGGCCTCAGAAACTTCCCAGAGGTGGGACAGTAAACATGGCTCCCAGAGCTGGCAGTAAATGTACCTCCACCATGAAACTAGCCTCTGAGGGAACCAAGGGTTGTAGAGCCAGTCATCAAAGCCACCGCATGATGATCCAGCCTCACAGACTACTCCAGCCAAGACTTAACCATTATCCTAAATTTTCTCAGGGTCCCTCAAAGATTACCAGCACCCCCAATCAACGGGACATAGTATAGAGAACTATGCACACATTCCCAAAATATTGGTTATTAAATGTTTGTCATTGTTTAGGGGGGTTGGTTACAAGTTGTTATTGGTGATGGTCAGGAAAAAGCTGAACAAAGGAAATTAGATTCAGCAATCTCATTCTAAACAGAGAAGGTGGGATATAGAAATGATAGGATAAAAGGGTAGGTTATTGAATTTACTTTAATCCAAAAAAACAACTATTAATCTCAAAATATTTTACATTGACATGGATTTTGGTTTATTGATACAAATTTAAAGTTAATTTTGCTATACTATATGTGGATTTCTACTATTTATTAGGGTATTATGTTTATGCAGCTCATTTAAAAATGTAATGTATAATTAAGAAATACAGATTAATAGTCATCTATAGTAGTCAAATGTATAGTCATGTTAGGTATGTTTTCAAGGTCATACACAGATATATTTATATAGATGGTCTTCAAACACTTCAAAGACCTACAGAATATGGCATTTAATATGTTTAATAATCTAAGGCTTTTCATGACAGTGAGACATGTCTGCTCCTGGCAGCATCAATCTACTTTAAAGAAGATGATGGACATCAAAGAAACTCTGTATGGAGTTTGTTTTCTTTATGGCAAAAGCTAGCCATATGGGCAAAGAAACTGCCCTTGCCTTAGTTGATGACAATATACTGTCCAAACTGGACCAGCAGGACACAAAAAGGTGACTGCCAAACTATGCCAAGACAAGGTAGGACAGTCCTTCAGAATCCCATGCTTCACAGAGAAGTCTGTCAGATACTCTAGGCCTGTAGGCCAGAGTTGGATGTCCCAATGTTACAGAGGAACTTTACATGACTGTCCAGGCAGAGAGATGTCCCTGTCACTAGATAACATTTCACCCTTCTGGGGTCTTTGACAGAGTTGACTAGATAGTTATAGTTTTTCTTAGTTATGATAAAAGATAAATTAGATGTGAAACTTTAGACTCACCAAGATAGGATAATTGAGTATTTTCTCTAATTTTGTCAAATACAATTGGACTGAATATTATAACTATAATTCTTAATAACTGTTTTTGTTGTATATAATCTTACTATGATAACATTAAAACCTTCCTTTTTAATTGGACAAAAGGGTGAAATGCTGTGGAATAATCCTTCTGTACAACGTAAATATGTACTCTTCATTGGTTAATAAAAAGCTGACAGGCTGGTAGCCTGGCAGGAAGTTAGATGGGAAAGCCAAACAGAGAATGATGGGAAGAAGGTAGCTGGAGTCAGAGAGTTGCCAGCAAACACAGAGGGAACAGCAGATGAACATGCCATGCTAATAAAGGTACCATCATATGGCAGAAGGTAAATAAGAAATATGGGTTAATTTTAAATGTAAGAGTTAGCTAGTAACAAGCTTGAGCTACTGGCTGAGCATTTATAAATAATATTAAGTCTCTGTGTGGTAATTTGGAAGCAGCTGCCAGGACAGGGAGAGGGCAGTCAAGACAGGAAATTTTCTGACTACATACAAATGATATAAACACTATTTTATTGGAGATTGATTGGTTTATACAATTTAGATAATAAGAAGAAATTCCAAGGCTTTGGGTATCCATAAGAATCAATAGAGTTAAAGTTACACTAACATAGGCAGAAGTTAGAGTATGCCACAGGGCTTTTGAGAGTCTTTCATTTGTTATATATTAAAATGTTTATATCATGTAAAGCAGGAAGTCTGAATAGGCAAATAGTAACAGCAAAAACTGTATTAATGAGAGGGTGTAACACCATCTTCACTTGTAGTTTTACTAAAACTAATATCAAAATTATTACTATTACTTGGGAAAAGATGGCAAAGAAAACTTTCAAACAACTCAAATTTTAAAATACCTAAGTATAATGTTTGTGACTATTAAGGTCTTCCCTGGTTGGAAGTTCTGAGCTGTTTATTTTATGTATCTTACCTCATGTGCATAGTTCTTCCAAATTCCAAAATTATAACTTTCTGCAAAAAAAGTATTATTTTATAGAATAGAAGGTGAAAGACAGAATTTCTGGATAACATGTACTAGGTGGTCAGGTAGAAATGAGTGAAGTGTGGTTTCAATTGCTCTGCCTGATTAAAATAGAATGATCTTTTCAGTAAACATCCATTTAAGTATGCTTCATTCTAAGGAGAATTAGATCCATGTCTTCTTTCTCTTCAGGGTTTCCAAATTTTTTTTGTTGTTTTTTGTTTTTGTTTTTCGAGACAGGGTTTCTCTGTGTAGCTTTGGTGCCTTTCCCAGGAAAGTAGCCTAGGCTGGCCTTGAACTCACAGAGATTCGCCTGCCTCTGCCTCCTGAGTGCTGGGATTAAAGGCGTGAGCCACCACCACCCAGCTCCAAATGTTTTATAGTGGAATATTCACTTCTGTGTGAACTATGGGTAGTATAATTGTGGTGCATTAGGAATATTCTCAAAGCATTGAAACCATAATTCAGCACAGATTTTGCAATTTCCTTAATCCACATTATGATTCATTGCACTTGGAAATATGGTTTATCATATTTCAGTGAACCTACACTCATTTTGCCTCACTCTCTGGAGTGCTGGGTTTACAGATATACAAAGATTGCATTTTACTTTGCTGGGTTTCTTTGCTGCTGTCTGTATCCATCATCATTCTGAGGCTCAGACACTAGTTTTTGTTCATTTGTAGTCTGAAAATAAAAGATACCTGCTGTTAAGACCTCTGGATATCTTCCTAAAACTGTGTGATTAGGAATCCATTAAAATATACATATATGCTTGCAATAACAATTAATGAAAGCAGGCCATGAATCTGAAGGAGAGTGGCGAAAGGTTTGAAGGAAAAAAAGGAAAAAATGTTCAAATTATATTATAATATCAAATACCTTTTTTTACATCGAATAAAGAAGTAAAACAAAAATCCAGACCCAAAGAGTGCCACTTTTGTTTTGAAATATTTTGTGTCTGCTAGTGTGTGTGTGTGTGTGTGTGTGTGTGTGTGTGTGTGTGTGTGTGTGTGTGTGAATTAGGACACATTATTAGCAATTCTGAGACATCCTATCATATAACCAGGTTTTAGTCAGTATTTTTGCTGTGTATTTTCCAATTGACGGTACCACTTGATTTTAGTTCTTAATGCATTTGTTTTTTCATCTCCCAGGAGCACATTGTGGAAAGAATCCAACCAATTCTGATTTTTTAGCTATCATTAAAAATCTGATTTTTGGGTTATCATTAAAGTCCCTTTAACAAAGATGACTCACATAGTTCTCTATTCAATTTCATGTTTTCCCAAAACAGGGGAGGGGATAGGTCTTAGAAGAAATAATGGTAGTGTCTGACTAAGGAAGCCTAACATTTCAGCTGGTTTTGACAAATACTGCCATTTGTTCTTTAACCATCAAGCCAGAGGACTGAAGATTGTAGGCACAATGGAAATTTTGTACAGTACACCAAATTTTACAAATAGATTTAAATATCTGTCCACTAAAATCAGTTTCATGGTTTCTATATAATGTAGCAGGCATGCCCCAAGGAAGAACGACTCTTTTTAATGGAATTTTTCCTACTATGAAGGCAGTGGCTATCTGGCTTTAGTCCAGTGGGAAAACATACAAACTTAGCATCTGGAAAAAAATCTAATGAGGTTTGAAAGGCTCATTCAGTAAAAGGAGAAAACATAACATCAATGTTCTCTAAGACAAGTCTTCTGTAGCTATCTATTACTAAAAGAAGATCACTATTTTGAGAAAACCTTATTGCGGGAAAACAGAATCAGGGGTGTATTGAATTGTGATCTTCGAAAAACAAACAAAAAAGACATGTTAATAACCTTTAATTATAGACAACGTAGTCGTCCCTAAATCATCTTTTTATGGTTTAAACTTTCACAATCTTTTTCATAACATACTTGAACCTTTTAGTTTCTTCTTACCTATTTCCATTTTTATGGAATAAGAATAGTTGCCTTAGGACAACTAATTCACAGTCTAAAACTCTTTCTCAT
>LZPO01034899.1:447751-461570 GCA_001675575.1 Neotoma lepida | reverse complement strand
TTCATGCTTTAAAATATATCAGAATATAATTTTAAATAAGTTTTTCCTTTAGTTAATTTGCAATATAAAATGAACTTATATTTTATTCTCTTTATAATTTAAAGATTGCTTCTTCTGCTGACTGCTATTTTAGTAGGCAGTAGTTCAATTTGAAGTAGTCACACGTGCCGTTTAGATAATGGGATTCAAGCTATGATTATGTGTTTTAAGTTTCTCATTTTGTAATACCTCACAACTGAATAAATATCTGGAATGAAGAATGAGAGGGTTAGTACCTGTCTCTTATACACATCTAGATGTGTATAAGAGACAGGGCTATGATTATGTGTTTTAAGTTTCTCATTTTGTAATACCTCACAACTGAATAAATATCTAGAATGAAGAAAGAGAGGGTTAGTACATGCCAATTACAGCATCAAAGCGACAGAAGACATGGATATTCTTCCTGAAATGAAGCTTCTCTGGGGGCATTTTTGCACTCCAGCTTATATGCTAGAGTATACTAGACTCTTGGAATTTGGTTATTAGCAAAAGCAAAAGATAGTGTTTTGGGAAGTGGGAATTTGTCACTATATCAATCTTAGAGACACTGCTGATGTTAAAAAATAGATTTTCATCCAGATAAAGGGGCACATGCAATACTCAAGGAGCAGAGATAGGTGGCTTTCTATGAGTTCAAGGCCAACCTACATATATATAGTGAGTTCAGGCAATCCAGGACTATGTAGTAAGACTCTCTCTGAAAAATAAATAGGTATTCATAAAGAATGACTGAAAAGTTGCAAGAATGTTAAGGGAAGAACTTTCTCAACAACTACTTTTAGGTTCATTTTCATGAATAGCTGTCCCTCAAATCAATATCTAAAGATAACAGGATGCTTTCAGAACCTTCCAAAACAGGTACAAGGCTTCAATCAAGTATAATTTATGGAACCAAAATGTCATCTGATAAAATGGACAGGACTGTGAACTGGAATATGAGCAGAATAGCAAACATAACAGTTTAATATTATTGGAAACCAATTGCAAGGAGTATAAATAAAAGTGAAAATAAAACCTCAAAATAATTACTTCAAATAAAAAATTTAGAACAACACTCAGATAAGACCCATGAAAATTTTGTACTACACACACTTTACTATAATGCAGCCATATCCTTAAGAACCCATGGAAAAATAAAAATATTATAACTAATAATTTGGCTTATTATACCAATCCTATCAAACTTCACAGGCTAACAACACAGTGTCCTGTAGAATCTGGCTTGTTTCCTCCAGTTGTAGAATAGTCAAATAGGAGTTGAGGATTATCACTACTATCTAGGATTAGAAGATATCAAACTAAAAGTTATTAACCTAAAAAGATCAAAATTATAACTATGCCTTCTTTGAAACAGTTTCTTTTATTTCTACCATGGTAAAGTAAAACAATTTAAAGCCAAACCATTATAAACTTGGAAGCAACTGTACATCAACTGTTGATAAACCCATAACAACCTGACAGCAAAATTTTAGTCTTGCTATTTATTGCCTTTATATCAGAATTTTCCTTCTTCTCTATATCATTTAGCTAAAACAAGAAGTTCTTAGGTATTAATAGGGAAACAGACAAGATGCATCATAAAGTATTCCAGCCTCTTGTTGACTAAAAAATTAAGTACCTCATAGAAGAATTATTTAGAGCATCCAAAGGGGAGACACAAGCCAAATTGTCAATCATCATTTGATTCATGAATACGTTAAAGTGGTGTATCCATATACTGAAATATTATTTAAGCAAAAAGGAAGTGCTAATATATGGTATACTATGGTTATACCTTGACAACACTGAGTTAGCTAAAAGAAGCCAGCCCCCAAAATGAGCACATAATGTTCTCACATTATATTTACATAAAGTTTTGGGAACAGGCAAACCCACAGACAGAATGATTTAGGAAGAATGAAACTGATGGGTAAGGGAAATGATGTTCATCTTTGAGGTGCTGAAATGACATAAAGCTGATTAATGTTATTAAAGTTTCTTAGTTNACTATGCATCACTCATGTTTTAGGAGTATTTAATAATCAGAAGTAATGTGGCAATTTTATATGTGAAAGTCAAATAAATATTTACAACTGTGTCACTATACAAAATTTGAACTATATGAATTTCACCTTAACAAAATGTTTTTTTGTGTGTGTGTGAAACAGGGTGTCATTATGTAGCGCTGACTGCCTTGAAATTTGCTATGTAGACTAGGCTTCTGCCTCCCAAGTTCTGGGATCAAAAGCATGTGCCACCATGCCCAGNCAACAAAATCTTTTTGAAAAGTAGTTCTATACATTAGTTAACTTAACCAGGAAAGAATTCTACAAATTAGTTAACTTAACCAAGAAGAAGGACTTCTATCAANTAGCTAAGCCAAGAAGGGGTAGAAAAATCTCATTGCTCACACAAAAAAAGTTCTCATGTATAATACCCAAGTAGCAGAAANCACCAGCAGGAAGGAACAGACACTTTCTCAAATTAAATATTCCCTGATTTTCTTTTTGAAATCAGTTTGCTTTTAAACTAACAAATTGAGTACCTGTTATATGACGTACACTAAACTAGATACAGAGAACTAGAAGAAGAGTGATAGTTAAGTGCCTTGCATTCTACTCCTCAAAGTAGGCATCAGTCTCAAATCTTACATCCCAGAAATAGAAATGAAAGCTTGATGTTTTTAAAGTAATTTATTGATTCTTTGGGAATTTCACATTATGTACCCTTGTCCCACTCATTTCCCAGTCCTTCCATTTCCATCCTCCACCCTTATAACCTCCTTCCACAAAAGAAAATTTAAAAAATCAAATGAAAATAAAAATTAAAGACAAAACAAAGGCAAAAAAAAGCATATTACTGACCCCTCTGTCAACCACAGTGTTCTCTCATGCCTGTCACAACTGTCTCATCTCCAACTGTACTCTGTGTGTGTGTGTGTGTGTGTGTGTGTGTGTGTGTGTGTGTGTGGTCACAGTGGCAATTGGGAGCTGTGGTGTGTCACGCAGGATAGGCCCCTGCCCAAACAACTTTGTTTGCAAATGTTCATTGCAATGAGTCCATTGATCTGGTCAAAGCCTCTGGTTTCTACAACACTATCAATACTGGACCCCATTAAGAGTCCTCTCTGCTATCCTGCTATTGCCCCAAGTTGTGGAGATCCTAAAGTTATAGTTCCACTAGCTCTCCTGTGCCCATGCCACTGCCAACACTACTTTATGACAGCCAGTGNGGGGTGGAGGCCTGCTATGGTGGGGAGGGGGCACAGCAGCAGCCAGAGAGGGATGGGGCCAGCTCTCCCGAGTGCACTGGTTGGAGAAGGACAGGGCCAGCTCTCCAGTGTCCATGCCATTAGGGCTAGCTCTCCCATACCCACGTCATACCTGCACCGCTGTGTGGTGGCCAGCGAGGAGCGAGTCCAGCTCATCACCACCCCTGGACATCACCTTGGCTTGAGGTGGCAGCTCAAGCCACTCAATCAGTATGTCCGTCCTTGGCAGCAGTGTG
The DNA here is from genome assembly GCA_001675575.1 of Neotoma lepida. Taxonomy (NCBI): domain Eukaryota; kingdom Metazoa; phylum Chordata; class Mammalia; order Rodentia; family Cricetidae; genus Neotoma; species Neotoma lepida. The sequence goes on along the minus strand of LZPO01034899.1, from coordinate 458,042 downwards.
GCTCTCAGACATCAACATGGCCTCTGGCGGCAACCCAGACCATGGGAATCTTCATGACACTTGGTGGTAACACAGACATCAACACAGATTCCAGCTGCANTAGGGCCATGGACCCAGACATGGCCCTCAGCGGCAGNACGGGCTGGATGTCATGTGGCCTCAGGTGGCAATGCAGCCCATTCACATCAACCTGCTCCTCACTGCCACCATGTCCGTAGCTCTGCCTCTCTCCACAACACATGGACCAATCTGCTTCTCTTACTCTCTCATCTTTCCACCACGTATTTGTTCATCAGAGTGGTGCCCATCCAACCCACATTGCACGGCAGTGGGCCACGGCTCTGGCTGTCCTTCAGTCCAGCCTGTGCCATGTGGCGATGGGCTGGGGCTCTGAGAAGGTCTGATATTTTTAATAAAGAACAGAAACATGGACTAAATCTCAGATATTTTCACCACCAAGGTGACATATAGCTAGATTGTTTAAATACGGATTACAAGGCATAAAGACAAGNNTCATTTCTTAATTTCATTTTAGCTATTTCAATTTGGCTGACAAATCTGAATAAGAAAATAAGTTATTCCATTTGATCAATTCCTGCATTTCCTTTTTTAATTCAAGTTCTTCAAAATTTTAAATGAATACTCCTCGAATAATGACTTTATATGCAAAAGAAATGGAAAGACTCTTCATGTGAAAAATTATCTGCAGGATAAATAGAAAATCCGATTTTAAGGAAAAGAAGCTGACATTTGATTCTTCCTGGGCGGCACTAATAGTAGTCCTTCACTTCTCTTTGGACTAAATTTTTAAAATTTACTCTAAATAGTAGATCCANTAATTTACGGTAATAGAAAGAAACGTAATTTGGAAAGACTGCAAGATAGTTGCAAATATAGAAACATCAAAGATAAAGAAGAAACACTGAACCTGTTAGAAGAAAACAAAGGCAGTACCCTACATGATACATGTGTAGAAAAGGACTTACTAAATAGGACTCCACTTGCCCAAGAATTAAGGCCAACAATGACAAGCAGGACTTCATAAAACTAAAACTTCTGCACAGCTAAAAAAAAAATTAATCAAGTGAAGAAGAAGCCCACAGAATGGGAGAGAATCCTTGCTTGCTATATATCTGAAAGAAGATTGATATCCAAATTATATATATATATATAAAACAACTAATAACAGAGTAAAAAACAAACAAACTTTAACTTTAATCCTTTCCCCATCAATTTTAGCCAACTAAGAGGGCTATAATATGAACATTACTGTGGAAGATTCATTCGTGTAAGTGAGAAATCAGGTAAAGAGATCACTGTGGTTGAGGTGTTCTCACCTATAACATTTTCTGTGCCAAAAATTCATTCACATTATTTCATCTAGTCCTCACAAATTATACTAGGACTCATTACCCTATCTGAACACTTAACTCCACTAAGATTTAGTGAGGTAAGAGTGATTTGGCAAAGAGCAGACACCTTGGAAGTGTAGAGNTGCCTGTCTTCAGAGCTGTGCTCTTAATCACTCTGCCCAGGTGATATTCAGGTGATTTCCTATTTAAAGTACTGACAAATTTCTATGCCAACAATGAAGAGAAGGAAANGATGAGCAACTATCAGTAAAAGAAAGAAATCCCTTTATTTTATNAGGGAAGATGTTCCATCACTAAGTAAAGAAACATAAATAATGTAGCAATGTAAGAGAAATATTACAACATTTGAGGAAGTTTCCCATAACAATGCAATAAAATAAACAATATTGAACCTTGAGCAAAATCAAAGATGAATTGTTGGAAGAAATATGGCTCATCCTCTGTCTCAGTTTCTTTTGCTATTGCTGTAGTAAAATACTCTGGTAAAAGCAACCGAAGGGAACAAGGGTTTTTAAACAATTAAATTTATTTATTTTATGTGTATAGGTGTTTTGCCTGAATGTGTGCCTGTGTACCATGTGCATGTCTGGTGCCTGCAGAGACTAGAAGGGCATTGGATCCCCTGGAACCAGAAGTACAGACAGTTGTGAACTACAATGTGCATGGTGAGAATCAAACCTAGATCCTTGGGAAGAGCAACAGGTGCTTTTAATGGCTGAACCATCTCTCAAGTACCCAAGAATGATGTTTTTCAAAGTAGGGGACATTTTAACTGTTCATAATTGAAAATCTAAGCCTTGATTTAATATGATACTTGCAGAAAAAGTTTGAAAGTATTTGTATGTTGTAAATTTTCTTTANTGGGATTTGTACCTAATAAGCTAGTACAATTTATTTAATTGCATTTTCTCAATAAGAAAGCATAAGTGGTGGGGCAGGAGGAGGGAGGGAGGAAGGAGAGGGGGATCTGAGGTTGGTATGTAAAAGAAGTGGAAGATCTTTTTAATAATAATAATAATAATAATAATAATAATAATAATGAATTTTAAAATATATATATAAAAGAAAGCATAAGTATGGAATTAAGTGTCCTTTATGTCAGTATCCAATATCACTTCAAAGTCTCATATGATGTGATTTTTCCCATCATTTCCCTGATTTCGAAATGAAATTTTGCATGAAAATCACCTCATACAGCATTTTGGAACTATGGTTGGTTAACCTACTTGCAGGTCAGAAAATCAGTTGAATATATGGATCATTATTGGCAGAATTTCTCTGTGTCCTGGCAGCCACTCCCAAATAAACACACAGAGACTTATATTAATTATACATGCTCAGTCAATANCTCAGGCTTTTTACTAGCTAACTCTTACATTTTAAATTAACCCATGTNNCTTATATATGCTCTGCCATGTGGCTTGGTACCTTTTNTCAGTATAGCAAGTTCATCCTTCTCTCTCCACATCTCCTTGCAATTTCTCTGACTCCACCCTTCTTCTTCCCAGCGTTCCCTCTGCCCCAAAAGTTCTTCCTAGTCATCGGCCAGTCAGCTCATCATTAACCAATTAAAATAACACATATTCACAGTGAACAAAAGGATTNTTCCATGGCAGATCACAATCAATTTGTTTCTTTAAATGAATCAACTAGAATAAAATATAATNGAAAAACAGTGCATCCCATTCTAAGGATGCATATGGTTTAAGAAATCTTGTTGAGATTAAGTAATGTTGTATGTGTNTGTTTGGATTGTAAGATATTTTCTTAGCTTGGGTCATAGTCATAGAAGTATAAAAGCCATTGATTTAGTAAACTTACTCTACTTGCACTTCTATAGTACTTAAGCTTCATTTTTTGGCAATTATTTAAAGTGATTCTCATACTGTTCAGCAATGAACTACACATTACTACTGTACAAGAAATCTACAGCACAATGTCTTGGGGAAATGAAACATTTCAGAAATATTAAATTATAATCCAACAAAACATGTGGAATTCAAAACTGTTGAACAAGTAAAAGACCAGTTAATGTCAACAATAGCAATGTGAACATTTTATGCACTGTCATCAGCTCTATCGTTATATTACTTAATCTTTATGATAATTCTTGAAGACATATCGAGTATACACAGTACTCATACTACTAAAACTGAGAAATCAGAGATTCAAGTGTTAAATGACTTGCCTAAGTTTTTCTAATTACAGCACAGAATTTTGTTGCTTCCNTANCTCAGAAGTGAAAGCTGAAAACAAGTNGTTATAAAACTAGCATCTTGCTTTAGACTCTGTTTGACCTCATNAATCTGGAATGCATCACTTAAAACTTTGCTTTTATATTCAATTAAGGAAAGTTTTCTTTCTATCCAAGGACATCTTGACATGGTTGAAAGGTTCTTTCCAGTTTTGCTTCACATATTTCGAGGCATAGCTATTAGATACACNGATGCATGGTGCTGTTATGTCCTTCAGTTGTATTAACANCTTCATGTTATGAAAGAAACCTCTTATACCTGATGGTATTCTTTAGTTAAAAACCTATATTGTATAGCATTTTAGCCACTTCAGTTTTATATTAGTGCAAGCCTGCTATATCCGTTGTCATTTTTGATTTACCAAATTCATATCTTTATAAAGTGTTTCCTTGCAGNCTGCATGTGTTGCCTTTGCATTTTGTTGACTCTGACAGACCTTGCCATGTAATTAAGGCATTCGGCTATTTACATTCACTATTTTTATTGNTATGGTTAGGGATAAGTCTGTCATCTTTCTATTCCATTGCTTCTCTCCCCTTTTTTGTGCCTATTTTGTGATTGATTCATTTTCATAGATCTGTTTCACTCATTTTCTGGCTTATTAGCTGTTATGCTTCCTTTGATTGTTTCAAACCCTGAGTAAAATGCANGAAATGTATAAAATATTTATAAATATAAAGCACAAATTTTTGAGAGCCTTTCACCAACATAATTAAAATTACTGCCTTATTATTCTGAATAGATGCTTTATACTCAGTGTTCCAGGTGTTGTGAACATAGAGCAAACAGGTTATAAGGAGGAGAAAACATTTAGAAGAAATGTTGAGTAACAAGTTTCATGGGGATGCTAAGAATTAAGCAAAGATTATTTTAATGAATGGGAATTTCATAATGATTGATAATTATAGTTCTTTATTTTAAGTTAATTGAATTTTATGTGTGTGTTTGTTTTGTCTGTATTTACACCTGTGCACCATGTTCATGCCTTTGGAAGCCAGAAGAGGATGTTAGACCTCCTGTAGTTACAAATGGCTGTGAGTCACCAAGTGGGTGCTGGGAATTGAACCTGGTTCCTTTGAAGAGCAGCCAGTGTTCTTAATCGCTGAGCCATCTATCTAGCCTCCAATAATTACAGTTCTGTTCATGATCAAATTGATATAAATTAAGAAACACAGAATATTCCAGAAAGCTGTAAATTTAATAAAGGTATNGTGGTATAAATGCATGAGAGAAATTAATAAGAAGATTGATTTGNTTAAAAATAGAGATGATGTTATAAGAAATAACTGTATGAAGAATATATGAACAATAGGAACAAACTGGATAATTTTGCATGGCTAAGTGCTTAAGGAGATATAATGTCTATTTCTGGAAGTAGAGTGAAATACATTGCCTGATCAATTTTAAAACAATCAACACAAATATTTAAAATTAAAAAAATATGCAGAGCTGTCTGTTTTGATACAAAATGGCATTGACTCCTCTTTTTCAATGTATTTCTCAGCAACACAAGTGAAACTCTGGAAAAACAGTTAACAGTTGTGGGAGAACCTCAAAGGCTAAAATATGGAGGTAAATTTTCCAGGGGATTCAGGGACTTGAGGTGAAACAGAAACCCAGTGACTTCTGATGACCTATCCAGAAGCACAAACAAAGCCAGGCTCCAAATCTCTCAGTCCTCAACAGGACAAAAGCATGCCAGGCCTAGTTTCTTGATAGAGTTGTAGCCTTTCTGGCATTAGACAACCAAAGTTCGAGCCTAAAGAGTTCTCTCTGTGTCCAGGAAGCTGCACACATGACATCTCAAAAATATGGTTGCTTAAATGAGCCCTCAACAATGACAACACCAACTTATATGCCAAACATGGATGATGGAATAACAGAAATTTTTTTTCTTTAATTTTGTAAAAACAATTTCCAGCTAAGGGTGTAGTTCAGTGGCAGAGCACTTGTTTAACATGTGCAATGCCCTGGATTTAGTACTCAGTACTATAAAAAATAAGTAGGAATGTGTACATGTACATGCATGTGTGGAGGCCCAAATTACTAAAGGTCTGAGAATCTGAGCTTGCTTTACACAAGCATAAGGGGATGATTTGACCACGGGTGTAGTTATCAGGTGTTTGGAAGAGTCTGCACTTGGCTGTGCAGTATGCTTTGATCTAGCAAGAAGGAAGTCTTTTGCCCCGCCCCTTGACATTGTTATAAAAAGCCCTTTTGAAGAAGCAGAAGGGATCATTGGGTTTTGATCCAGGTCCTTCTGAAGCCATCCTGTGTTTCTGTCTTTCTCCTCTTTGCTATCTTTCTATGTAATATTTTCCTATCCCTCTCTNCTCCTCATAGGAACCCTGGAAAAGGTGGGAGCTGGCCTTTTCCAGTGTTTTNTTTTCTTCCAAATTGCAGATANTTTTAAAATATAATGTATATTAAGAAAATGGAAAANGGTAAATAAAGGAGATAAAAAGGACAAGTAAATAAAGGGGATAAAAATATATTCCATAATTTTTACTTACAAAACAGTAGATAAGCGTATGTNATAAATATTATTATAAATTTAATAACTAACACATCTAATGAAAGAAGAATAAGACTGATGAGAAAATGCAGAAACACAAAAATGCTGGACATGAAGTGAGATTCAGTTTAGATGGACAAAGGGGTGTGGGATCACTTCTCATTTTGTCCACATATGGTGAAAGAAGTGAAAATCTCTCTGAGGCACCTTAGTTTAAAAATACATTTTAATTACATTTACTTATTTAGTTATTTATGTGTGTATATGAATATATTGTATATGTTGTGACGAGTGTGTAGAGGTCAGAGACAACTTGCACTTCTGGGAGTCAATTCTCTCCTCCTTCTGNTATGTGGGTTCAAGGAATCAAATTCATATTCCAGCTTTGGTGGCAAGTTACATGTTGTGTCACAGCTCTTCAAGACGTTTTATATGGAAGGACTCCAGCTGGGGGTCATGGCTCATGTGGAGGATGGCCAGGGCATTACAGAGAAATCCTGTCTCTATAAACCAAAAAATTTAAAAAGTAAATAAGTAAATAAGGGCAGGCTCTGGGTTCATGAATTATTTCNCAATGAAATCTTCATATAATGTAGAGATTGAGGTTTCTAGCCTCATCTGTNGATGAATTCTTACAGATAACAATAATGAGAAACAGAATATTCAGGACTATTACATGCAATATTTCCCAAATGTTTCTCACATAAACCTATCGAATGTCAAAAGCTACTAGTGTCAAAATTATAATGCCAAGCATGTAGTCATAGCCCCATCTTCACAGCTCAAAATGTCAGGATAAGGTGTATATATTTCTATGCTCACGACTAGTTGCCCTTCTAAGAACTATTTACTAANCACTCTATAAATATTCTTGGGCTGTATTTATCAAGCAAGTCTACAGAGAAAGTTCAGAATAGGTGTGAGCATTACAAACACTTTTATATCTCAACTGAATCATGGCTCTCATTTGAAATCACGATTTTAGCTCTCTAAAGTGCCGCTGCTGCTTACTCACACCCCATAAAACATGGTAGACAGGTACCTTTATCTCTGTACTCGATTCTGCTTTCAATTGTGACTTTAAACCTTTTTCAAAAAATAACCAAAAACTTTTACAAAAGTCCCCTTTTATTGTCTGCTATGTCAATCCTCTGTAGAATTCTAGTCACTGCCATCTACATCACCAGAAGCCTCTCTCAGTGCCAAAATCCTTCAGTTTGTGAACACAGCCATTGGGTTTATAGTTTTCAGTGTTTGTGATAAAGTCTCATGCACCCCAGGCAGGCCTCAATTTCCTTATGTAGCTGAGGATGATCTGGAACTTCTGATCCTCCTGTCTCTTCTCCCTCACATTATAGACTTGTGCTATCAAAACTGAAGCACATTTCTTTCTACACAAGAGCATATGTGGTGCTGAGGACGAACCAAGGGTTTCATGTATACTTAGCACACTACTGACTTACCTACATCCTCACCCCCAGGTTTGTAGTCTTTGTTTTAATGTTTGTTGTATCAGAAACTCTTTTTACTACTGGCTGTTTCTTATGCTTATGTGAATCATGCATTTAATAACACTAAGACTCTGACTAACACCAATAGTTTTTTCTGTGTATATGGGTAATCATTTCCAGAATTACTATCAGCACTTCAGTATCATTCATAACCATTCTAGAACACCCTCAATTCATGTTTTCTTCTGACTTCAGCCTCAAATTCATTCAGCTTGATAGTTGAACCATGGAGATTATTCATCAGTTTGTCTCTACACTTCCCCCATTCATTTGGCTGTTCATTTTGTTACTTGTCTCCTTATCCAGCATAGAAAGAAACATTCAAAAGAATATGGTCTCATTCTCAGCACAAAAGCTACATGTTTGTTCCAATCCCAAAGGACCGAATTATCATCTTCAACTAGGGAAGAAAACCTCAGGCTAATCTTGCCATATTATCCATATCTATAATGTCCATGTCTCTTTTTTCTCACTTACCCACTTCAGTTCAGTTTTATGCTCCATCCTTCCAGTAAAACAGATCTGGTTAACATCACTACTGTCATCAAATAAAATAGACATTGAATTCACTATTTGACCTCTTGCCTGTGAGATTCATTGCTAAACTCCACAAAACTGGAAACATTATTTTCCTTTAGCTTCCACAACACAAACATTTTTTTTTCCAATCTCTCTTCCCTCGAGGCTCATCTTCCTCTTCCCAGCTATTATATGTCAGACTTAATCAACGTTTGTTCATAAACTTCACTGGCTTCCCATTCTCTGATCTTCCCCATGGCTTCAATTAGCACATATCCTCAAGTGAACAGAACAATATTCATCCCAGACATCTTTAATCAAAAGCAGGATATTTAACTACTTGTTCCACATCTTTTCTATCTTGTTTGAAAGTAACTTCAGACCAATCCTGAATATCCCTCTCTCTCTCTCTCTCTCTCTCTCTCTCTCTCTCTCTCTCTCTCTCTCTCTCTCTCACACACACACACACACCTCTCTCTTATACACATCTAGATGTGTATAAGAGACAGCACATACACACACACAAAACAAAACAGAAACAAAAAACAACAGCAAAAAAACCATTTCCTGAACAAAAATGTTTTTCTTCCAGGATCCTCTAATTTAGGGATGCTCAAACTCTTTCTTTTACATTCTTAAGTAGTTCTAAAAATTGAAATATTAAGCAATGATGTATTAAGCTCATTCCAACTTTGGAGCGATGGGCTTGTGAGCTTTAGGAAGTTTCTTCTCACAGCTGGGCATGCATTATAAAAATAGATTAAATTTTATGATTCAAGGAAAAGGGTTCTTTTATAGGATTTCTTCTGTAAATTCAGGAGGGCNCTGAATAAGAACATCTACCAAAAGATAGCCTTTCCCTTACTTATGNTGAAAGATATTTGTTGTTCATGGTNTAAAGTTAACTTGACTTTGTAGTAATTTATAAAGCTCAATATAATTTCTACTACAGNTTGGCTAAATACAAAATTTTGTTAATTTATTGAAGAACTTAGTGTGACTTGAGTTATATAGTCTCTATTCCCACATAATGAAATACATTTGTTTATATTGATTAGCTGCCTCAAGTAGTAATTATTGTTGAAGTTATTGTTAAGAATATATGCTTTTGTCTATATTTATGGATAAACATATACAGAGAGAGAATGTTATGTGTATCTTATATATGTGAGATATGTATTACATATATTTGTAATTTCTGAGCTAGGGTCTTGCTAATATTTCTCAAAGTCCTGGGCTCCAATGATCCTCTTGCTTAGGCTTTGAAATGAGTCCCATTACACTGGGCTTTATATCATTTATTTTATCAGATCTATGAAACTGATGAGAATAAATCATACTTTCTCTCCTTGGTATCTTAATAAAGAATAACTTCTCGGGAGGAGGGAGGAGAGGGGGATCTGAGGTTGGAATGTAAAAGGAGTGGAAGATCTTTTTAATGTAAAAATAAATAAATAAACTAAAAAAAGAATAATATACTCAATGCAAGACAGCATTAGAGCTAAAAAGTTCACAGTGGCATTGTGACTTAATCTTAGTGATAAAAATGCAACCTGTGGATGGACTTAGCCAAATAAAAAATCCACAAGTAGCTGAGAATCAAACTAATAGGCAGCTGCCTTGAAGTGAGGAAAAAATGTGGTANTATTTGCCCATGTTTCCTTTCAGTCACCACAGGGTAATAAAAGAAACATATTTTTAATTACCATTTCTTACTAGAATATGGAAATACTACTCTCCAGATACACATTTATGATCTCAAAACCAGATGGTGGAAAATATCCACATGAGTTGAAGTAGAGAGGAAAACATTGTGACTAAAGTGATTTGGAGACATCTGATGCATGGAAGGGGTGCATATAATGACTCCNGGAGAAAGGAAGAGAAGACACAGCTCAACTATTTAGCCTCTGAAAATCTCAGATCTGTTTGACAAAAATGATACCCCATCAATAATTTCCAAACTCACATCTTATTTCAGGAAATGGCTGAAAATCATAGATTGTAATTTCCAGCATCAACTGTAAAATCACTCCTTTAAATGAACATGATTTTGAGACCTTGGATTATCCATGATGTCTTCCTTTTGTGAGAGAGTTTTATCAGACTGGCTCGCTA
>LZPO01034899.1:387142-409819 GCA_001675575.1 Neotoma lepida | reverse complement strand
AAAAATATCTGGTTAGAATCTGTGGCCTTCAGCTCCTCAGCATTGCCATGGGAGCCGCTATAAAGCAGCAATCTAAACTACCATTTAGAAAACTGATAGAGCACTGTCAGCATTTTCCAGGATGTGGGAAAAACAAGCGCTTTCATAAAGCACTACTTTTGAAAATGCACATGGATACTATGCCTTGTAGGGAGTTTAGCAAAAGCTACCAAAATTATGAATGGTTTGACCTTTGGCACAAGAATCCAATTTCAGGGAATTTATCCCCTAGATGCACCTGTGCAGATAAGAANTGTATTATCTACAGGGTTGTGTGATGAAATAATCAATTCTGAAAATACTTTGTTTGTATCAATATGAAGGTAATGATTAAATATTTTTGCAGGGTAACTAGGAAGATTGCTCTAGTAATATGGAAGGATCCCAATTACCAATTAAAGGAAACAACAAAGTACAGTCTTTTTTTTTCATACAGAAGGTATTTAATGTAAGAAATGGTGGAAATAAGAATATACATTTCTGTTGTTCAGTTGGAACCCCTGTTCATCTCTGAACAAGCTGGAAAACCCTTCTGCCCTACTTCCCCCAACCCTCACTGCAAGTTCAGAGTTTTTTGGCTGAATGGAGACAAATACCCAGTTCTGCGTTTTTGGTAGCTGATGCAACCAACCTTTCTGACCTGACCAGCTCACCCAAGTACCCACTAAGGGGCTTAGCTTCTGACCATACTTTGTCACATTACCAGCTCCTGGCTGGCANGTCATCACCACTCGCCTAAGGTCTATAAAACCTTTCTGCCTTAACCCCAGTATGTGACTTCTCCGGCCCTGTTCTTTGGGACTTGCCCAGGAGCAACACCCAATAAACCTGCATTTATCTGTTTTTAATCTGGTCTGGCCTTTTAAGTCAGCAGAAACATATTATGTGTNAGGGCATTCACATGAAGAACAATGGAAGACTTTACAAACTATAAGTATATGTGTTTAACTGTAGGACTTTCAGGTAACAGGAGGGAAGGGAGAAGTTGTCAGAGACAGGATGAGAATGAGACTTTGAAAAAATAACATTTTAATTCTTTGAAGATTTCTTATAAGCTATTTTGATTATAGTCACCCTTCCTCCCCCAACTCCTCCCACCCATATTCCCACCTCTATACCCATTCAAGTTCCTTTTTCTTTCATTTTAATACCCACAGGGTCTACTTGGTGTTGCCCAAATATTCTTGGGTATGGTGGAACACAATAGGTCTATCATGTGTCATACTCTTTAAAAAAACAAAACAAAACAAAAAANCAACTCACTCCCAGAAGCTGTTAACTGCCAATAGCACATTATAGGGGTGGGACTTNATGCCCACCTCCCCTCTCTATGCTGGGATTTTACCTACCTTGAGCTTGCACAGGTGTTTGCATGGTGTTACAACTACTCTGACTTCATATGTGCAACTTCCCTGTTATATCCTAAAAACAGTTTCATTGTAGTCATTTACCATTTCTGGCCTTTACACTCTTTTCACCACCTCTTTCATGATACTTGAGCCTTAAGAGAAGGGGGTGTGATATAGATGTTTCCTTTAAGGCTNAGCATTTCACAGATTCTTATTNTCTGCACCTTGNGCAGTTCTGGGCCTGTGTTAATTGTCATCTACTGTAAAAAGAACATTTTCTGGTGAGGATAAAGGCACTTGGTGCCAAGCCTGAAAATCAAAGTTTGAGTCCCAGAAGNCNCAGTGGAATGAGAAAATTGAGCCCTGAAACTTACTNTGTGGCACATGCACTTCCTCACANACACCACAGCACACACAAATAGTAACAAGCAAAAAATTTTAAAATTGGAAAAAATGATTGAATAGTTTGTTCCTGAACTTCCTTCCAGGAGTAGGCAGAAGTGTCTACCCCTCNTCCTAAAATTCCAAAAACAAANTCAGNCAAGATTCTACCAAAGNTCACTCTGAGGAACCANTTAGTTAAGTTAGCTTCCTTACAGAGCATAGGTGAGAGGTTACTTAGAGGAATGTGGGAGCTTTCCCAGAAAAGGTCACACTGGAATGTCTCTACTCAGCAGGAATGATGGTTTTCTACAGTCAATAGATGGAGTACCCTCTTCTAGTTTTTTCCTATTGACATCCTCTATTCCCTACCCCACCCAAACCACAGTCATGTGTATTTAGGGCAGAATTGCATAAGGCTGGTTGGGAAGGTTAGGTGGATACTCAGGTGAGGGTCCTGTGGTTCCACATACCCTCCTTCTATGAAGGAAGGTAAATAGTCAGCAGGCCCAACAGAACTCCCAAAGAGGGTTGGTGGCAGTTTGGCTCAGAGGAATGTCCTGTACAACATATTCCAACCCATGTTCAGTCATCTACTGGGTTGTCTAATGTTTTGGTCTATTTGTTTGTTTGTTTGTTGTTTGTTATTTGAGACAGAGTATCTCTATGCAGCCCTGGCTGTCCTAGAACTCAGTATGTAGACCAGGATGGCCTCAAACTAACAGATATCCACCTGCCTTTGCTTCCGAAGTTCTGGGATTAAAGCCATGAACCACCATGCCCAGCTTGTCCAATGTTTTAATTACTAGGAAACAAAACTATCCTAATGGGCAGAACTAGTACCACCTCCCTCGTCTGTGGTGTGGTGGTGGGGATGAGGGAAAGATGGCCTCTCCCTTACCCCTACCATCTCCAGCTGACAAAGAAACCGACCCCTTTACCAGCTGCAACACTCGGGAAAGCGGGCCCTGCACCTCCTCAGGGCAGCCCAGCAGAGCTGACCCTGTTGATGAGGACACAGGTGAGCCAACCCCAAGAATGTGAGCATGGGAATATGGCCCCACCCCTGATCTGCCATACGGAGGCAAGGTGGGGAGAGATTCCCTTCCCCCATCAACACTTGAGACAGGTGGGAGAACTGGCCCTGGAGTCATAAGGGCAGGAGAGCTGTCCCTGCCCCTTTCCTGATTCAACACTCAGTAGAGCAGTCCTTGCTTCTCGCCTGGGCAGCACAACAGAGCTGACCCTGATGGCAAAAGGAGCAGGTGAGATAGCCCTGAGTGTGTGTGAGTGGGGTAGCTAGCCATATCTCCCTTGTCTGCTATGTGGTGGTGAGGTCCAGGGAAAGATACCCCCTTGCCCCTGCCACCTGTGGTGAGCAAGGGAGCTGACCCTCCCCCTTACCAGCTGCAGCACTCAGAAGAGCAGGCCCTGCACCTCACCTGGGCAGCACAATAGAGCCAACCCTGTTGGCAAGGGTGTAAGTGTGCCATCCCTGAAGTTGTGAGCATGGGAGAGCTGTCCCTGCTACTCCTCTGTCATGCGGCCTTGTGGGGGAGAGATGCCCGCCTTACTCCTCACTTCTTACTGCTTGCAAAAGAAGAGTGATCTGACCCTCCCCCTTACCAGCTGTAGCACTCAGGAAAGCAGGCCCTGCACCTCACCTAGGCAGCACAATAGAGTTGACCCTGTTGGCAGAGGCATGGTTGAGATAGTCGTGAGGGTGTAAGAGTGGGATACCTGGCCACACACCCCTTGTCTGTCATGTGATGGTGAGTGCAAGGGAAAGATGACCTTCTCCCCTTGCCCCTGTCACCTGTGGTGGGCTAAGGAGACAACCNAGAACTCCCAAAGAGGGTTGGTGGCAGTTTGGCTCAGAGGAATGTCCTGTACAACATATTCCAACCCATGTTCAGTCATCTACTGGGTTGTCTAAAGTTTTGGTCTATTTATTTGTTTGTTTGTTTGTTATTTGAGACACAGTATCTCTATGCAGCCCTGGCTGTCCTAGAACTCAGTATGTAGACCAGGATAGCCTCAAACTAACAGTTATCCACCTGCCTTTGCTTCCGAAGTTCTGGGATTAAAGCCATGAACCACCATGCCCAGCTTGTCTAATGTTTTAATTACTAGGAAACAAAACTATCCTAATGGGCAGAGCTAGTACCGCCTCCCTTGTCTGTGGTGTGGTGGTGGGGATGAGGGAAAGATGGCCTCTCCCTAACCCCTAACATCTCCAGCTGACAAGGAAACCGACCCCTTTACCAGCTGCAACACTCAGGAAAGCTGGCCCTGCACCTCCTCAGGGCAGCCCAGCAGAGCTGACCCTGTTGATGAGGACACAGGTGAGCCACCCCCAAGAATGTGAGCATGGGAATATGGCCCCACCCCTGATCTGCCATATGGAGGCAAGGTGGGGAGAGATTCCCTTCCCCCATCAACACCTGAGACAGGTGGGAGAACTGGCCCTGGAGTCATAAGGGCAGGAGAGCTGTCCCTGCCCCTTTCCTGATTCAACACTCAGGAGAGCAGTCCTTGCTTCTCACCTGGGCAGCACAACAGAGCTGACCCTGATGGCAAAAGGAGCAGGTGAGATAGCCCTGAGCATGTGTGAGTGGGATAGCTAGCCATATCTCCCTTGTCTGCTATGTGGTGGTGAGGTCCAGGGAAAGATACCCCCCTTGCCCCTGCCACCTGTGGTGAGCAAGGGATCTGACCCTCCCCCTTACCAGCTGCAGCACTCAGGAAAGCAGGCCCTGCACCTCACCTGGGCAGTACAATAGAGTTGACCCTGTTGGCAGAGGCATGGTTGAGATAGCCGTGAGGGTGTGAGAGTGGGATACCTGGCCACACACCCCTTGTCTGCCATGTGATGGTGAGTGCAAGGGAAAGATGACCTTCTCCCCTTGCCCCTGTCACCTGTGGTGGGCTAAGGAGACAACCNTCCTCCTTACCAGCTGCAGCACTCGGGAAAGTGGACCCTGCACCTCACCTGNGCAGCACAGTAGAGCTGACCCTGTTGGCAGCGGTGTGGGTGNGCCANNCCTGAAGTTGTGAGCATGGGAGAGCTGTCCCTGCCCCTCATCAGCTGCAGCACTGGAGAGAGTGGCCCACTACACCTAGCCTGGGCAACACAGTAGAGCCTGTCTCTTATACACATCTAGATGTGTATAAGAGACAGCAGTAGAGCTAGCCCTGAAGGTATAAGTGCAGAAGAACTGACCCTGAGGGCATGAAAGCAGGAGAGCTGGCCCCGCCCTTGCTGCAAGGGGTGAACTAACCTGGAGCTGTCTCTTATACACATCTAGATGTGTATAAGAGACAGGAGCTGGCCCTGATGCTATAGGTGTGGGCATGAAAGCGAAAGAACTGGCCCTGCCCCTTGCTCCTTGCTGCAAGGGGTGAACTAACCAGGGNAATGCTGGAGAGCTCACCCTGGTGGTGAGGACAGGGGAGAGCTGGCNGGCTGACCAACCCTGCAACTACCCAGGCCCAGAACCAGGGTTATGTGTTAGCCCACCCCAACATCCACCCCATCTGTGATCTGCTGGAGCATGGAGTCTGAGGGGGGGAGTTGGTCCTTCAGACTCAGGGCCGCAGGCTCCACAAGACAGGGCAGCAACAGGATGTCCAGGAAGAGTCCCAGAGAGGGCCTAGAATCGATGGTGCAGAGACCACGGACCTCAAACCAGATTCTTTGCCATGAATGCCTGCATGTAAAAATATATGGATAAAGGGGTTTACTGTGTGACTCATTGTGTCACACTGCAGCTTCCATGACAAGATTTTACCTTTCTTCCTTTTTTTCTTTTTCTCTTAAATTTTTTTGGGGGAGTGAGATGGGTGACATCGGGAGGCATGATGTTAAAGACACAAAGAATGAATAAAAAGAGAGTTTAAAAAAGCCCTATCCTAACACCAGAACTATAGCTTCAAATCTAGAGATAAATATTATGATTTCACAGGATTAGAAGGGCTTTTCACTAAATAAATAATCTAAGGATCCCTTTGCACAATTACCCTAGGTAAAGTGATTNCTGAATTACATCCATTATGATCTAGACACTTTCTACTATTACCAACCACAAACCAAATCATAAAGTATTTTTTGAAATAGAAAATTATTTCATGGGTGTTCACCATTTAAGAGAAATAATGTAGAAATATGTTGAACAGTATATTGCTTTCTTTAAGCTTTCTGCCCACAAGGCGATAGCAAATACGATACATGATGCAACATGGCTTCACAACTGGTTTATTTATGCTAGCTTTAAACACCTAAGTCACATGAACATCACAAAAGAACAGCAGTAGTCATGAGCATTGCAAGCTCAATGTACAGAAATAATGATGGAAACAATGCCTTCTTTGTTGTATTTTCATANATTTTATGACTGTAAAATTCTGTTAGAGCCAAAAATTTGTAACATTTTCTCTCTGTGACACAACAGAAAATATATTTGAAAGCTATTACAAACACTCCAATAGTATCTCAAATTTCCAGTCATTACATTTTTATCTTGGAGTATCTCTCATGGGCTGCNTATGTCTTTCTATATTCAACACCTTACAAAAACATCACCCATGCCTTCCCTCCCATTTTTCTCNCTCCCACATTAACCTAATTTCATCTTTTATGTTGGTTAATACTGAAGTCTCTATGTCTATTGCNTCCACTTCATTGATGGCAGGAAAGCTGAGTGTAGGAGTAACATAAATTGGGTCTGACNATATACAGCATTTTAATAAACAACACTGGAAATTCTGGTGTGCATTACATATATCNTGTAGCATGCTTTATATTATGCTATTGTTTCATCATGGACACATTTTAGTAGATGCCACTACCTGCAATTGGCCACAGTCATTGCTCATTATTATGCCCAATTTCCACTCTTTGCCCAGTGAGTGTNAGCCTCATTTTNNAANTGCTCAGTCTGTTGCTTTTGCTCTAAGACAGTCTGTTTAAGACCCATTTGTCCTCTGTAGTGCCAGTCACCGCTGTCACTTTCTGTAAGTGGCAAGATGTTCCAGGCTCATCTTACCTTCTCCAGCCCCAAGGTTTGGTACCAGCTACCCTCCAAGGAGCCCTGGTTCCTATTCATGGAAAAATAGTTTGAGGAGCCAATACCTGGGCGCCAGATAGAGCACTGATTTTTCAAAATGTAACTGGTTTTGGGTCAGTTGACTATAGAGACCACTTAGGCTATTGCAGCAACAGAGCAAGAAACTTCCAGGGCAAAAACTCATTTTTTCCAAATTATTCCAAAATAAAATTTCCAAATTTTATTTTACAACTATTATATTTCATACAATACTGTATATTGTCAATATCCAATTCAGGCATTCAGATTTCACTGTTGATAGTTGCTTAGATGTTTCCATTCTGTTCTTCTTTTTGATCGTTCTTCTGTGAATCCTGAATCTTGTTCTAAATTGTAGAAGNCCAAAATGTGCCAGGCCTGGAAAGTCTAACACTGTGCATTCACATGCATATGTGTAACCTGCACTAGTAAACTCACTGAAATAGAGTATGATGGTGCTTACCCCAAACTAGGGGTAGGGGGAATGGAGGAATATTGGTCAAAGGGTAAATAGCAATTTCCTTAGACAATAGAAAAAGAGATTTGAGATTCATTTCAAAGCACTAGGGTTAAAAATTATGTGATAGCCGGGCGGCGGTGGTGCACACCTTTAATCCCAGCACTTGGGAGGCAGAGACAGGCAGATCTCTGTGAGTCCAAGGCCAGCCTGGGCTACTGAGTGAGTTCCAAGAAAGGCGCCAAAGTTACACAGAGAAACCTTGTCTCAAAAAACCAAAAAACAAAAAAATGTGATGATGCATCCCTTTCATCTCAGCACTCAGGGGGTAGGAGCAGGTCAATCTTTGTGAATTTGAGGCCAGTAAGTTTCAGGACATCCAGGGGGTACATAGAGAGACTCTGTCTCAACAAAAATTATACATTTCAAAATTGCAAATGATAGATGTTAATAACAGAATCAAAATCAACTATAAGTACCTAAATATATGGAAACAATCACATTGGATGCATAAGTAAAAGCAGAGGCCTGGGATATGGCTCAGCAGTTAGATGTACTTGCTTCTCTTCCAGAGGAATAAAGTTGCCAATACCCATTTCACAAAGCATGAATGCATGTAATTTTAGCTTCATGAGATATGGCATCATCTTCTAGCATCTGCAGGCACTGCAGCCACATGCACAAAACCATACATATGCAATATAATTAATTTTTTTTAGTTAAAAAAGCTAAGATTCAATTTTTTATTACAAAATTGACTTCCTTATTTGGACTCTGAAAGGAAAATCAGCATGACTATCTGTAGAGAGTTGTTCAATGCAGAAAATTAAAATAATACAGCATTTCAATATATTCACACCTCATATATACAGAGAGAGTGAGAGAGAAAAGAAAAAAAGTCCACTGTTAACTACAAAATTAAAATTTAAATGATATCCCTGGACCTTATCAGGAAATCTTATCTCCAGAGAAATAGTGAAAAATNTGAAAACAGTTCATAGAATACCACAGATAGCACATTGCTTAATATATATGAATTGAAGGCAAAATATGAAAATCACTAGTTTCTAAGGCTTTTTCAAATGGTATTAATTTGCATTTCATAGGTCCAATAGAGTCCTATATTACTTTATTTGAGCCCTTGCACACAGGTATTTTTCTAGCCTAACTGTTTTACTACTGTTATTTATTTATTCACCCATGGGTGGTATTGAGCAGTGAACATTAAATTTTCAGTGGCTCTTAGATACATACAGACGAGCTCCATCGCCAGAGTGTTGTATTACTTCAAAATCCTTCAAAGCAGCAAAGAATATCAGAAAACATAAAACTTGCACCAACTACCAACAGAAAAATTTTACCATCATAAACTTTAAACTTCCTACACAGNAAATTCTTGTGGATTACCTACTANAAATTCTCACAAGCTGTCTTTTGCATGGTGCTNGAGGTCAAACTTGNGGCTCTACATATGATAGCATGTGCACTGCCATGGANCCACATTCCCAGTTCCATATCTTAAAAATTTTGGTGTGNTAAAAACATAAAACAGATTATTGTTAATTCTACTTGTTCTTACTCATTTGGCTTNTATTACATGCCACACAAAAACCATATAATTNGAATTATTTGTACATCAGAAAAATACTTCCCTATTAAAATCAACACAAAGTAACTTGACGTGTATTATGTTAACAGAAAATTGTAGTGCAAATGCCAAAANCTTGGCATGAATTAAAATAGAATGAAATTATACATGAGATTTTCGTCTTTTTCCTTCCTCCAATTTTTACTATAGAAATAAGGATGAATTTTAACAAAAACACATCAGCACATTAAAATACTGAAACATCTCCTGAATAGTTGAGTTGGTATTTCCTATGTATGACTGCATCCCTAGGAANTTTCCAAAATTAACTTTAAAATATTAGCTTCCTGAGGAGGGAGGGTAACTTTGGTTGGCATGTAAAAATAAAACAAAAATAAATTAGCAAAAAAGAAATAAATAAAAAANCAGATTTCTACGCTATATAAACAATTGAGTTTCACTCTAGAAATGACAATGGTAAATTTCTGCATCCATAGATGTCTATGTCTCAGTCCACCCAGCACAAGGAGTCTCGCAAAATATTCCTGTGAATTTTATTGTCTTAGTTGTGGTTTTTTTTTTTGTATTCTCTGGATTTTCTTGAACCAATGAATGACTATTTTAAATTATAAACAATGTAAACCAATTTTGTTTTCATAAAAATAGTGCTAAATAGAACTATATTCGACTTTCTATATAGCCATAGTCATGGTTAGAAGTAAACGGAAATTAACTAAAGGTGGCCATTACTCATATTCTATTCCATTTTGCTTTCTTGCCCTTATGCAGTATCTAATAGTCAAGAAATGTTCTCATTCTCTCCAGTAGCAANAAAGAAACTCAAAAGTATAAATTTCTTAAATCACATAAATCTCCAATTATATAAAAAGTTTTCGATTACCTTTGTTTTCTGGAACTGNTTACATCTGAAACATACATTTCGCCACAAGAAATTCATCACATTACACTCATCACAATACCAATCTCCAGATCTGTGAACGATGGTACGATTTTTGGGCTGGAAGGGGTCAAACCTTGGTTTGAACTTCTCAGGAAGGATCTTCCTGGAGTGGTATTGCCTACCTCTCCAGCTAGCTCCAGAATAGTGCACAAGAGGAACTATAGGAATTTGTTGTACTGCTGCTGCTGCCACTTGGGAAACAAACTGAGGTTGCACTGAGCTAGAGGACAAACTAAGAGGTAACAGTGGATGAGTCTGAGACCAAGCGTTCTGCATTTCAGGGTGAGAAGAAGTGTCTACCTCATTTCTATTTGCTCTTGCAGAAAACTCATTTTCCTCTACAGAAGGAACTGTAGCAGCAGCAGCAACAACAACAACATTATCATCATCATCATCATCATCACCACCACCACCACCATCAGCAGCAGCAGCAGCAGCAGCAGCAGCAGCAGCGGCGGCGGCGGCAGCAGCAGCACCTTTGCCTGATACCTTCAGTGGCTCTGTCTCAGTACCGTCATATCCCTTATCTCCACCAAGCACAGCACTGTCTAATGGATGTGTCTCAGTTCCCCGGTCCTCATCTTCTTCCTTTCCTTCCTGATTTTGATCCTGAGTTTTTATCACACCAACAGGGTTGCTTGGGGGAAAATTTTGCTCCCCTTCTACTCTATTAAGGTCTCCGAGTCCTTGCTGGAGTTGGAACTCAGTGACGCCCTTTTTATCTTGCTGTTTATCCCTCTGTTTTTGTACTACCCCTAACAGGGCGTTAATCAACAGCCTCTGCTCATCTAGCTGATCTTGCATCATCTTTACCTTTTCTCTGTGTTCTCGCTCCTGCCTTTCAGCCAGGCCCACCGCCAGCACCAGGGCACTCCAGGCACAAGACTTCTTGACNGTTCTCGACATGGCCGAGTCAGTCACAATGGTCTGTAACTCCCTTTCCAAAGCGCTCCAGGACTCAAACAACTGCATCCTACGGAAGCATCTACCAGACCCATGTTTAACTATTTCTTCNTTTAGAAAAGCAACAACTTCCCTGTGGTAGAAACCACAGGCTGAATCACTAAAATTAATAGCCATTCTACGTGCCTGTCGTCGTTGTTGTCGTCGTCCCTTGTTGCGGTCGTCGTCGTCTGCCTGGCTTTTCACCTCAGAGTCTAAGGACAATAGAGTGTGAACTTTGAACTCTTGGGGGACGCTCTCTACTGTTAACGATAGTCAACCGCCACCTAGTGGTCTGAGGGTATAATTGACACTCCTAAAGTAGCGCAGCTTTTTTTACCACAAGGTTTAAGGTCAAGGAATTTTGAGCTAAGCATTGTGTTACCTGGCAAAGAGATAATAAATATAGAGGAGCTGAAAAGGTTTATAAAAAAATCACCAACAGAAAAGCTCTGAATGAAAAAATGGACTTAGGCAANGCTAAGGAATCGACAGATATTAAAATTACTAGGTGAAAGTTGGATGAGGAAAGTTTATATTAGGAAGCCCAGATTCNTGCCCTCTGAACAAAGTGATCAATATCCACATCACTAAAAGTGAAACACGGCCACAAAATTCCTCATCATGTGATGTAAGAGGAAGTACACAACCTTTTGTTAAATTAATTCTAATTAATTTGTTAAATTAAATCTAATGTCTACCTCTAACAAGCAGATTAGAGGAACTTGATAAGGACCACACTAAAAAAGCTAACTAGGCAATCCACCACATGCTGAATGGAGGTGATTCCATAAGTAAATAAGTTTTTCCAAGTCCAT
Organism: Neotoma lepida; assembly: GCA_001675575.1. Classification (NCBI taxonomy): domain Eukaryota; kingdom Metazoa; phylum Chordata; class Mammalia; order Rodentia; family Cricetidae; genus Neotoma; species Neotoma lepida. The sequence goes on along the minus strand of LZPO01034899.1, from coordinate 398,200 downwards.
TATGTAAGAATCCAGGAACAGGAAATGGAAGAATATCAGCAAATGGCACACCTTAGCCTTGCCCTCATCTGTTTCCTACTCAATAAAATAAAACATGCTGAGACAATCTGAAAATTTGAATTTGGATTCAGTATTCGATAATGTCAAAGAAATTTTTAACGTGGCAAAAATACAAATGTCTTAGACTACTTATCTTTAAGTATCACTTATCTGTGCATAAGAAACTATAAACCTGTAAATGTTTTACTCCAACATTTTGTTACAGAAAGCATCATAAACATGGAACTATAGAAGTCATATACAGTNATGTGATATATTCATACTATGAAAATTCAAAGTACTGTAACAGTAAATTATATTTACATGAATATGTAAAATAGGTTTCAAACAATGTAATTTGAATGAAAAGGAAAATTTTCAGAAGGTCACAGTGTGATGCAATCTACGGAAAATGAGATAAAGTACATATTTTATTATATACTTTCTTCATATAAAAAGCTACAAGTGTAAATATAAAGCACTTTTAAACAGATATAAAACATAACAAATTCATGAAGATTCCTGCATCTGCATGGAAAGGAGGGAGCNAAAGCAACCTAAATTTTATTATTTGGTCATTCAGTATGAAAACACATTTTCCAAGGAGAACATGGACATTTTGATTCTTTGTAAATTTTCTAAAAACTATTTTCGAAAGAAACTATTAAGTGAACAGAATTTTGAAGTGACTTTGGTGGGCTCCTGATGTCAGTCAGCTAGTTCAGCACCAAAGCAGCAAGGAGCAGTAGCTGGCGCAAAGGCAGGGGATACAAGAGGCTCCACGAAGTACTCAGTGGCTCTTTGGTCTCTGCTGAGCGTCTGGCTGTGGAAAAAAGCTGGAAAAACATGGCAGGAAAGTGAAAGCAAAGGTATGCTCGCTCCCATAGAGCTAGCCTGCTGACCCTGAGAGCCCATATCCAAATACTTGAAGGCTCCCATGGAGGCGTGGATGGTTCAGCGCCACAGCTGGCACCTACCGCCAGTAATTTTGCAGCATCTCCTTTCTGAGGGACTGGACCTATCTACGAGTAATGCCAAGTAATTCTTCCTAGTTTTTCCTGGTAAAGCTATCTCTATGCGGCACTAACAAACCATAGTGATACAGGAGTGAAGTTTCTTATAAATTGTTGTAGCACGAACCTTACATCTACAAAATGTCTAGCATATTTTTATATATGTATATGTATCACATATATGATATGTAATATTAATATAAAATGTATGTGTATAACAACAATTAAAGAAACAATGAATTTGAGACAGAAAGGTAGGTATCTGGGAGGGCTTGGAGGGAGGAAAGGAAGGGAAGAAATGATGTAATGATAATTTTTTAAATTCTGAAATAAATAAATAAATAAATAAGAGTTTTACCATGAAAAAAGAGTAGGATGAGAAGGAAGAAACCTCCTAGCTTGTTTTAGCAAGCCCTTTTCTTTCTTGCTATTGTGCTATAACTGAGGCTACTNTCCTCTCCTCTCCTATTTCTCTCTCTTTCCCCATCTCCCTGAGCATTTCCATAATGGAATTTTCATAAACAATTTATTTTGGGTTTATTCCCCCACCTTGTCCCCAATCCTCCTGACCTCCTTTCTGCATCCTACCTTTAGTTATGTAGAATATTTTTAAAGTCAAATTTGGAGGAGGCAAAAGAGGGGACAGTGATGTAATTCTATTAGAATCTTTAAAAAAAATCAAAAGAAATAATCTTAAAAAGTCAAACGGAAAAGTATAATCACCAGAGTAAACATGACAAAAGAAACGNGCAAGTTTTTACACTTAAAGTTTGATTAAAAAAAAAAAGATACCTTCTCATGTGGCAGTTGGTGTGCGCTGATTGGCTAGGTTTATTCTCATGTGTTTTCATGAAAATGAAATTTTTAAATCAGTTTATAAAAAATTAATTTGTCTATTTTGTTTGTGATCTGTAGTGACTATTTTGCTTAGACACTGAAAATGTTAAAATCTCATGTTATTCAGAATACTCACAACTGTCTATCTTTGCCTCTATCTCCCAAATGCAGTGATTCAAAGTATGGACCCTACACCCAGCCAGGTATGACTTTATTTTTAAGTGTGATAATTGCTATTATCTTTCTAAAAATCTTTGCTGAAAAGACAAGCATGGTAATGCTTGTGGTAATAATATTGATTATATTGACTTCTGGGATTAAAAGTGTCCACTACTACGCCCAGCTACAACTATAACGTCATTAAAATTTATATTGTTGCATTGATTCTTAGTTGGTATTAATTTGTAGTGATATACCATTATTTTATCACATATCATTAAGCAAANTAAAATAGTAATGAATGCCATTCACTAGAAAATACATTTTCACATCNATGATGTTAGAATACAGACAAATGTGCATTTGCTTTTTTTTAAAATTATTTATTTAAACTCTGTGCCAAGCCTGTAGTAATTGTTTTACCGAGCAACACATTTTTGCCCCCACTTAAAAATTATTTTAACCCTCTTTAAAAATTTTGTGTGTATGGATGTTTTGCCTGCCTATAAGTCTGTGTGCCATGTACATACCTGGTGCCCACAGAAGACATAAGAAGGCTTTTGTTCCTCTGGGACTGGATATAAGCTGCCATGTGGGTGCCAGGAATCAAACTTGGGTCCTCCGGAAAAACAGTCNGTGCTCCAAACTGCTGAGTCATCTCTCTAGCCTTTTACTCCCACTTCATTGAAGTAACATCTGAAGGTCACACAAAAACTTAAGTAATCTGCAAACAGCACACAGCAGAGTTAGGGAACAAACCTAGACCNCCCACTGAATCCTGACTCCACAATACTACTTAGATTTATCAGCCTCTTTTGCTTTGGGCATAAGATTCCTACTTTTGCTGGTCTTGTATTGTTAGAAAACCATTCAGCAATTTGTACAAGCTATTGAACATCATTTTTCTTTGTCATTTTCTAAGTAATTGACAGTGTTTAAGTTAATGTCCTCATTGGTAGTCCATCTGAAAATTTTATTTTTTCTTCTTAGAAGTTTTCATGAAAGAAGGAACATTTTTGAGGTTTTATAATATAATAGTATCAAAACATAACTCACATTAAAAGTAGTAATTTACTGTGGAAATTCCCACAAATACAGAGCATTTATATACTAGTACAGCAAAGCCACGTGTGCCCATCCTCCACCTTTAAGACCTTCAACAACATTCTTTTTTTTTAAACATCAGTGCTAATTGCTGGGAAAGAGTCAATTAAGAGAAGTCGAACTTTTCTAAAACTATGGAGGTGAGGCAAGCTACNCAGAAGTGGATTGAAGGATGAGGAAAGGAAGAGAGTGAAAATGGTACTTNAAAGAAGTTTAGCTGTTCAACAGCATTCTTATGGTTAAAACGTTACCTATATCTCCANATACCTGGCCACCAGTGCATATATTTGAGTCATCACAGACATAATCACGTATGTTTATACTTCAAGTATCTACTCAAATGTCCTTGAAGATAGGATACTTTTGAGATCAGAAGCATGATACTTTTGTCCTTTTAAATAGATGTATTTCTTTTATTTTATGCATAAGAGTACTTGGCCAGCTTGCTTANATGTGCACCATGTAAATGCCTGATGTTTGTGGAGGTCAGAAGGCATCAGATGCCCTGAAATTGTAATTATGGATNGTTGTGGNCCNTTTCTCCAGGCCTGATACCATCATCTTATAACACAGTTNGAAGGTTTCTTTCTTTTTTAAAAAACATAATTCTTTATNTATTCTTTGGGAATTTCATNNCATGTACCCCAATCCTGCTCAACTCCCAGTCCCTCCATATCTGCCACTCACTCCTGAAGCATGCCCCCAAAAGACACTGTCTAGAAAATTAATTAAAAACAAAACAACAACAAACCACCTCACTCCTCCATCTTCCCAATACCTCTTCATTCATCCTAGTAGCATCAGAAGTTGCAGTGTGTCACACAGTATACACTCTTGTCCAATCAGCCCTATCCACAAAATGCTCATTGCAATGAGCCATTGGTCTNGTTCAAGGCCTCTGGCACACCATCATCACTAGACCCTCAATGAAACTCCNCTTGGATATTGCTGCTTGAGTCATGGAGGTCCTGTGGTTATCATTCAGCAGGACCAGTCCCTTCATGCACCCCAGCAGGATACACATCTAGATGTGTATAAGAGACAGGCATAGCTCTCCCATGGGGAGTGAGACCAGCTCTTCTGCTGCAGTGACCAGCCAGGGGCAGGGCCAGCTATCCCAGGGACAGTGAGGGGCAGGGCCGGCTCAGCACAGCCCTCAGGTTTCAACACGCATGGTTCCTATCATGCCTGTGGTAACACAGGCCACGGACATCATTAAAGACCCCAGCTGCAGCAAGAATACAGACCCAGACATGACCCGTTGGCAGCAGCTCAGCCCAGATGTCGCCATGGCCGCTGTGGTAGTACAGGCCTCTCAAATCAGGAAGGTTTCTTTATGTCCAATTCCTGTCATCATTCACATTTTTTTTTATTTTCCCATTTTTTTTTATAATTAGTTTGTTTGAATCAGGTCCCAGATGATATAGATCTTATATTTTGTTGACATGTCAAGTTCTATTTTAATCTATGAATTTCTTCTATATTTGCAGTATTTGCAGTTTGAAGATAGTTGTTTATTCTATCTACTTGTTGCTCAGTGTGGATCTGACTGCGTGAAGCCTGTGGTGGTTTGAATAAGAATGTCCCCCATCCAGGCTCATATTATTTGAATGCTTACATAGTCACAAGGCAGTGGCACTATTTGAAAGGATTAAAAGGATTAGGAAGTATGGCCTTGTTGGAGAAAGTTTACCACCAGGGCAGACTTNGAGGTTTCAAAAGCCCATGCCAAGCCCAGAGTCTTTCTCTCTTGGCCTATGGATCAGGACGTAGCTCTTAGCTACTTCTCCAGCAGCACATCTGCCTGGTGCCAGCCACACTCGCCTGCTGCCATACTCCCTGCCATAATGAAAATGGACTAAACCTCTGAACTGTAAGTGAGCTACTCCAAATTAAATGTTTTCTTTTATAANACTTGCTGTGGTCATGGTGTCTCTTCACAGCAATAGAACAGTGACTAAGACAGAAGTTGGTACCAGGGACTAGGGTATTGTTGTGATANGCCTGATCATGCTTTTGTTTAGAGTAATATATAACATTTTAGAACTTTGAACTAGAAAATTGGTTTGACACTTTAAGTGGGCCATAGTGGGCCATCCTAGTAGGAGCCTGGAAGCCAGTGGTGCTGAAAATAATGCAGATGCAGAGAATAATATTAGTAAGTGGGTTTAGAGACTGTTCTTGTCATATTTTGGCAAAGAATGTGCCAGGTTTTTGCCCTTGTCCTGAAAATCTTCCTGANGCTAAATTGAANTGTTTTTGATTAATGGCATTGGNGGGGATTGCAAGACANCCTAGGATTGACTGTGTCACTTGGTTATTAGTGGTCACTCTTATGCATATCTATAATAAAGAGGAGCAAGCCAGTAAGCAACACCCTTCCATGGTCTCTGCATCAGCTCCTGCCTCCAGGTTCCTGTCCTGCTTTAGTTCCTGCCCTCACTGCTTTTGATGATGACCTGATATAGGGAACTATGAGTGAAATAAACTCTTTCCTCCCCAACTTCCTTTCAGTCACAGTGTTTTATCACAGCAATGATAACCCTAATGAAAACAAAGCCTAGAGGTAATATGTCTTAAGATTGATAATGAGAGATGGATCCTGTGGGGATAACACATTCAGNCAATGCATAAATACTATTGAATTCTGAGCTATGATTTTCACANAGAGAGACAGGTTGTGGCTNACAAGCATAGTGTATTATTTCATGCCTCCAATCACAGCATTTGGGATATTGGGGAGGATGGCAAGACTGAGGCCACTCTAGGCTTTATAGAAGGAACCTTAAATTGTTAACTTTTCCCTTATTGGTGGCCTGTCACTCCTTCTATATCTGCTACTTCAAGCTGGAGAAAGAACTTTTGATATCAATTTACAAGGCANGTTAAATAGAAATTTCAAATTTTGGTAGAACTCTCCAGGCACATATTTTGAAGTTTCTTTTTTGAGAGTCAGGCTCACAATTTTGTGAGGTTTTCAATTTTTAGCTGTAAAACTAGCAAGAGAGGGCAAAAGGATCACAGAATTTCCATTGGCTTAATCACTTGCATAAGAACATTTTTTCTATTATCTTTTTATTTTTTATATGACATATTTTGATCATATTATTTCTCTTCCTCCAACTACTCCTAGATTTTCTCCACCTCTCTACATATCAAAATTCATGCTCCCACCCCAACCTCCCAAAACAAAATAAAATTATATGACAAAAAATAANGAATCAAAAAGCATACAGAAAAACATGGAGTCCTTTCTGTGTCAGTCAGTTGTTCCTGGGTGTGGGGCCTGTTTTGGAATATNGTTGATATATCCAATGACACTACACTGAAGAAAATGTATTTTTCTCTTTCCCAGCATAAGAACAATTTTTGACTAGAGTTTTTTGTTTGTTTGTGTGTGTGTGTGTGTGTATGTGTGTGTTTGTTTTTTGATTATTGATTATTGCTTCAAATACTGGTTTTATTTTGGTCATACAGTTATTTGACACTCTACTATGTTTGCAGTACTGGGTATTGGATCTAAGGCCTCATGCATGTTAAGCAAGTACTCTAGCACCATGTTGTATCTCTGTCACTTAAAAAGAAAATGTTCTTTTAAATTCTGAGACAGGTCTTACTGAGTTGCTCTGGCTGTCCTTCAGCTTGATCTGTAGCCCAAGAAGGCCTTGAACTTGCCATCCTCTCACCTCAGCTTCCTGAGAAGCTTAAATGGTTGGGCTGCATTACCAGGTCCTGCTGTTTGTTTTGATTCATAATAGAAAACATCATAGGGATGAGAATGAAGAGCTAGAGATGTTATTCAGTGGCATAAGACTTGTCTAGAATGCATGAGGCCTGNGTTCAATCCCTAGGACCACAAAAAAGTTGGATGTTTAGTCCATCCAAAGACTCTGTGTCTGACTCCTACAGTCACAGATAATCCTGTGTTAGCCATACCTCACCCNTTCCTTCCACTAAACCATTTTAAAATATTCCCATCCATCATGTCACTTCATCTATAATACATTATGTAAATTCAAAAGAGAGATTTTATTTTTTGATACACATTAGTACCAGCAGAGGGGAGGATGTTTTTTTTTTTGAAACAGAAAAAACTTGAACCGACTAAGGAAAAGGGTTGTTTTGGGGGGAAGAATACTTTAGCAAAACAATTTAAATCAGGCCTTGGAAATGAAAAATAGCATTTAAGCTCAGAGGAGACCCTATGTAGGTAAAGTACTTGTGTAGGTATNAGGATATGCATTTGGATCCCAACACCTACACAAAAAGTCAGGCATGGTGGTACATGCTTGTTTTTGTTTTGAATTTTTTATTAAAATATAGTTACATTATTTCCCTTCTATTTCCTTTCTCCGACAACTGCCATGCCACTCCTTGCTCCTTCTTAAATCGATTACTTCTTTTTCATTAATTGCTGTTTTTACATATACATATGTGTGTATGTACAAAATGCATAAATATATAAATATATAAACACAACCTGTGCCTTTTATTTAGTGTTACTTGTATGTATATGATTTCAGTACTGACCACTAGGTATTGGATAGCCAATTGGGGGCTCATCCCTGGGGAAGACTTTCTCCTTCTCTCAACATTACTTAGCTGCCTGCAGTGTTTTGTCTTGGGAAGGCCACCTGTTAGATTTCCCCTTCCATGTTATTATGTGTATTGCTGTTGTCTTTTTTCAGTTCTTGTTTAGGCAGCCACACTGCTGAAGTATCATGGGTGAAGTTTCTCTGTCATTTCTAGGATACATAATGTCACAGCAGATTTTCTTGTCCAATGGCTCAGACTGTCTTTCTGCCCTCTCTTCCATAATGTTCCCCATGTCTTAGGTGCAAGAATTGTGCTGCAGATCTCAGTTGAGGCTGGGAACCGCATGATCAATTGTTCTCTGCATTTCAGTCAGTTGTGCTTTTCTGTAACGGTCTCCATCTGTTGCAAAGACAAGTATCTTTGATCATTGGTGAGAGCTACACTTAGCTGTGCTTAACAGGGTAAGTATTTAGAATGCAGTTAGGAATGTGCTGATTTAGTAAAATGGTTATAGTACATTCTCTTCTAAGATCATGACTTCACTAGCACTGGGTAGTTGGCTAGGTTTCCAGTAACAGGCGTGATTTTCTTCCTGTTCACTGGGCCTTAAGTCCAATTAGAGAGTTGTTTGCCATCAAGATATGAATGCCATTACTGCACCCTTAGAGATATCATGGCATGCTAGTTATTGCTTTGGCTCCTATCCATCACAGCTGGGTAGGACTATTGGCTACTTCCCTCCCTTGGAAGCTTACATAGCACTTTCTGGTACTATGAAAGCTAGTCCTCAGGGAGGAAGCTTTCTGGTCAGATCCAGCTTGGATCCTCTTGTGTCCTGTGTCTGAAATGCATGGTGACTTCATCAAGAAGGATTTACCTTCAATCCCTGGAAGGCAATCAAGGGAAATAGTAATAATTTATATTGTTTGGGGAGTTTCTTGCAATCCCCTGACCAACAATCTGAAAGGGAGTTTCTTATACCCTGATCCTGAGGTTTTTATTCTCTAGTTTTTATTCATTGCTTGTCAGAGATGATGCCATTGTGCTAGTTAACATTAAGGTTTGATGATGACATAAAATGAGTCTGCTTAGACAAGTGCTTTGCTGAATCAAAAAACACATTGAATATAGGGATTTGTTTCTTAAATAATTAAACCCAGTGTTAAGCAATAATCTTCATCTATTCAGCAAAAACTTTGTTTTAAAATAACTTTAGAACATTTTTGCATTCTTTTAATTTTCTGAATGCACAAGACATTTNNTTTATATTTGGNCTCTTGGCTTACCAGTATTTGGCTTACCAGATAGCTATAGTGGTAGGCTAATTCACCATCNTAAATGAAAATTTGTTTGGGAACCTCTAACCACTACACAAGTATAAATGTGGCAGAAGAGGTAGTCATCNAGGTTTTTGTTTCATAAGAAAATCTTAAGTAGGCTGATATTACAACTTCTAGACTATTCATGATAAAAACAGACTTCTCTACAATCTACAAGCTAACTAGCACTTCTAAAAGCACAAATATTTGATGTTAATTACTGTTTTAATGAGACCTAGTTCAACTGCTAAAAATATCTGGACACCTGACACAGGGCAAGGTACTTTGGGATATTTGTTGAAGTGAGAGAGCATTTTTGCCTTGGAGTGTATGAGTATATGAGAAATATTCCAATAATAAATGCTAGTCAGAATTGTATCTCCCATTCCCTTCTCTCTCTGGTATCATACATATGACTGTATTATATTATGTGGTAAAGGGGTTTTTACATGTGTTACTATCCTACATTATCTGGGTAGACCCAATGTAATTGTGTGAACCCTATAAAGCAGAAGAAGAAACAGGTCAGATAGAGAAAAGTGGAGGTGCTATGTGGAATGCTGAAGGAAATGATTCCTGCCATCAACCACTGGAGACCACCACCTCAGCTAGTACTTTGATTTTAGCCTGGTTGAGACCATCAGCACAGAATCAGCTGTGAGGTACCAAATTTCTAACTTGTAGAAACTTTTCAAATTCACCAAGTTTGTGGTAAGCGGTTACAGAGTGAATAGAAAACAAGGGTTTCGTGGCTTCAGACCAATGAGGATTGGAGACTTATGATTTCCTACAAGTAGGGAGAGGGCCAAAGATACTAGAGCCATATGACATCTGGCAAGGGAAGCTGCATATAGGGAGTGGAACCAGCCCCCCAAAGGAGATGTATGTTGTAAGCAACAAATTTGGAGGAGCAGAGACATCTAAGACCTTTGAAATTAAAATCTCAAACACTGGACATGGAGCAATAGTTGGTACTTGCCNTGCTGGGTTTAAGTCTTGAATTGGTACAGTATTTTCTCACTTTTTCCTNCCTTTTGGAATGGATATTTGTGCTGTATAATCTGTGTTGTTGTATGTTCAAAGTATGTAATTTATGTAGTTTACTTTTTGATTTTATAAGGAGTCACAGTTAAGGAATGGACTTGAGTCTCAAAGACTTTTTGGACTTTTAAACAATGTTGAAACTGTGAAAGACTGTGGGGACATTTGCAATTAGACTAAATCAATCTTACATTATGATATGGCCAAGAGTCTATGGGGGTGAGGGAGCAGAATGCGGTGGTTTNAATGAGAAATGCCCCTNATAGGCTCANGTATTTGAACACTTGGTCCCCAATTGATGTTGTTTGGNGAAGTTATGGACACAGTAGGATTGTGTTCACAGTCAGGATGNAGACAGTGAGGAAAACCAATGCTCAGTTCCTTTCTCCTTTTTATTCAGTCAAAGACCATAACCNTTAGAATGATACATCTACATTTAGGGTAAATCTTCACACCTCAATTAAGNTAACCTAGAAATGCCCTCAAAGATGTGCCCCAAATCTCGTTTTCATGATGATTCTCTGTCCCATCAAAACTGCAATCAAGATTAAACACAATTAACCTATGATCTCTGAGTGAGAAAATGCATACATGATACTTACAAGTCATTTTTGGGGGAGTGTCTCAGTCAGCTTTTCTAAGTAGAGCCTGTATCACTAGAGCCACAATAAGGATTCAAAATGTAGAGCACCAAAACCTCTTTGAGGCCAGTAGTACATAAAGCTATTGCAGGAAACACCAAGATCAATACTAAAGTCTGTTCTGATAAAAACAACATGGGGGTGTGTTGTTAGAGAGAGAGAAAGACAGAGACAGAGAGAGACAGAGATAGAGAGACAGAGGGAGAGAGAGAGGGAGTGAGAGAGAGAGAGAATCTACACTTCTGAATTCACAAACTGGAAATGGGTCACAGTGTATAGTCTCATGAAACCTTCAAAAACCATATCAGTTATTGGTGATATGTGAACTAATGAAGAAAAATAGCTATGTAAAAACAGTGGTGCCTGGCA
>LZPO01034899.1:356909-385727 GCA_001675575.1 Neotoma lepida | reverse complement strand
CGGTAAAGCCACAGAATATGTGGCAAAACATAGATTAATAGAAATGGGCTGAATTTAAGTATAAGAGCTAGTCAGTAATATGCCTAAGCTAATGGCCAAGCAGTTGTAATTAATATAAGCTTTTGAGTTATTAATTTATAAGTGGCTGTGGGACCGCTGGGTGGGCTGAACCACGTGGGGCCTGGCGGGACCCAGACAAAACATTCACCTACCTAGGTTTAAGAACAAAGTGCGATAAACTTAGCAAAGGCCAGATGCTGTGGCACACACCTTTAATTTCAACACTCAAGAAGCACAGGAAGGCAGATCTCAGTGAGTTCAAGGCCAGCCAAAGCTACATAATGAAACTTTTTCTGGAAAAAAAAAGTAATGTTCCAAGATTTTTTTTTCTATGTTTGTAATCAAATTCCCCTCATATCTCAACAAATCTCATGTTTTAAATACATTTACATACTTACACCTCATGTATCATAGTACACATTCACATTTTATATGAAAAGCAGAGACATACAAAAATAATGTTGTGACATGCCATATGCAGAATTTTAGAAGCATTCATATTAACCCACGATTTGAACGACATTATCTATTTCAATGTCATCACTTAATGTCATCTTGGGACCGATAGGTGATATAATGCAGAGGGACACAGAGAGGCAGAAAGCAGGGTGGGGGAGGGGGAACAGGAGGAACACGGTAAGGAGCCAAAGCATAATGAGACAGAAGAGGAAATCTGAAGGTATANTGGAATGATAAACAGTTTACATAAAGATATAAAAAAAAACCCATAACTNTTTAGACCTAATAATAAACATTGCAGGTTGTTAGACTGACTTAGCAAACAAAAATTTAATATGGTTGCCATCCACCAAATCTTATCANTCTAATACTGTGAATGACAATGTTAATTTAGAGTGATGACAAAAGATTACATACATTCAGTTAAAGCTAAAAAGTGTACAGTCTTTAAAGATATAATTATATAGTATTATTAAGTAGCACAAAAGATGAGTGGAATTGAAATATGCATTATAGTTATGAAAGTAAAATCCANGATTACAACAAAAGGATGACAGTGGCCTTCCAAATATTTGCAAATAAAAGATGATGCTGATCAAATTCATAATGAAATTATTTATGGATGTAGACTAATTCTAAAATTCACCAAGAAAAATTAATATCAGAGTAAGCAAGGAAATACTCTAAAAATAGAGAAAAATAGAAAGTTTCGCCAATTATATTTAAAGGGTATAATAATTTCTGCAGAAATAGATGAAGTGGATGAATGAAATAGAAACAATCTGGAAAGATATGCTATATAATACTGCTGTGTAAAATACAGTCCAATGTAACACATTGCAAAGATCCAATTGTTCAATAAAATTTATGTGAGATACATTTTTTTCTCTGTATAGAATACTTTAAAATTGTACCATATACCACTGGCAAATATTAATGTAATATGAAATTAATGAGAGTATAAAATAAATACTTCAATAATTATAGTACAAATTATAAGAGCATATTTTTATGATCAAAGTATGAATTATTCCTTAAAAATGATAGTAAAATTCATGAAGTATGATACTAATAATCTGACTAAAAGGTTAATTTCTATAACATAAATAAATCTCTATGAGTGTGTATAAAAGACAAACAGTCAAGATACATTCAGTCATAATTCTTCACACTTATAAGTATAGTGTGAGAGCTAACAAACTTATGAATGAATTCTGAAACTAACATCTTAAAGTGGTTTAAATGACAGTCAAATGTAAGTGTATAGCTATCACATAAAAATAGGTTTGAAAATACTAAAAATACTTGTGGGGGAAAAAGCAGAACTTCTTTACACTGTTAGTGGGAATGTAAATTAGTGTAAATCTTCTGAAAATAAAACAGAAATATNCAGTAAACAAGAAAATGTACAGATCCTAGGACTTAATAATTTGTTCTTGCTGTACTTGTGAAGGGGACAAACCTACAGATCCAAAACAGCAGGATCTCCATGACACAGGACAACAACAAGATATCCAAGAAGAACCACATTGAGAGCCCATTACAGGTGGTATAGCAGAATCAGAGTCCTCAAGCCAGACAAATGACTCATGGTAATGAACACTTGCAAGTAAAGATGAGTGGACTAAAGGGTAAACTGTGTGGAAGCTACAGCTTCCACAACAGGATTCTTCCTTTTGTTTTTGTTTTGTTTGTTGTTGTTGTTTGGTTCTGTTTTTGGTTTTTCCTTTAAATTTGGTTTTGATTTGGCAGAGGTTGCAAGAGCAGAGGGCAGATACGAGGAGACAGAGAGATAAGTAGGATCAGAATGCATGATGTGAAATCCACAAAGAATCAATTAAAGTTAAAAAAACTTCAAAAATTGAACAAGAAGACACCAAGAAAGAGTGCCCACTGTCATTCTATTGTGTATAAAAGAAATACATACGCTATTACAAGCTAGACCTGTGATACATTATCTCATTGAAGTTGGAAAGAATGAATCTGATTTTCTTGTATTTATATGGATAGGGCACAAAAACTTAACATTCAATACAACAAAAAGCAAAGTCCTCAGTTGTATGTATCATAACCATTTGGTTTACAATTTTAAAATGTACAAAGTAATTTTTATACACATGTATGTAATAATGGTATTAAAAACATGAACTGAAAAGACATATTCAATTATGTATATATTTTTCCAAGAATGAATGAGACCAGGGAGGAAACAAAGGAAACTCATATGATGTTGTTAAAATTAGTTATTTAGTATTTTACAACCAGTTGATTTGTTCTTCCTGGGGAGGGCTATCTCTTCTGCTCAGCTTTCCTGCATTGCCTTATAGTTCTTTGTCTAGGCTTGATGCCTTGTGAGGTTCCTCCTTCCATGTTAGGATGTTTCTTGGTGTCAAGACATATTTATATATTTAGCAGTGTGTGTGTNCGAGGAGACAGAGAGATAAGTAGGATCAGAATGCATGATGTGAAATCCACAAAGAATCAATTAAAATTAAAAAAAACTTCAAAAATTGAGTAAGAAGACACCAAGAAAGAGTGCCCGCTGTCATTCTATCGTGTATAAAAGAAATACATACGCTATTACAAGCTAGACCTGGGATACATTATCTCATTGAAGTTGGGAAGAATGAATCTGATTTTCTTGTATTTATACGGATAGGGCACAAAAACTTAACATTCAGTACAACAAAAAGCAAAGTCCTCAGTTGTATGTATCATAACCATTTGGTATACAATTTTAAAAGGTACAAAGTAATTTTTATACACATGTATGTAATAATGGTATAAAAACATGAACTGAAAAGACATATTCAATTATGCATATATTTTTCCAAGAATGAATGAGACCAGGGAGGAAACAAAGGAAACTCATATGATGTTGTTAAAATTAGTTATTTAGTATTTTACAACCAATTGATTTGTTCTTCCTGAGGAGTGCTATCTCTTCTGCTCAGCTTTCCTGCATTGCCTTATAGTTCTTTGTCTAGGCTTGATGCCTTGTGAGGTTCCTCCTTCCATGTTAGGATGTTTCTTGGTGTCAAGACATATTTATATATTTAGCAGTGTGTGTGTGTGTATGTGTGTGTGTCAGTGTGTGTGTGTGTATGTGTGTCAGTGTGTGTACGTGTGCGTAAAGAAAAAAAGCCCATGAATTTGAAAGAGTACTGGTAGGGGGTAGGGAGTACATGGGAGGCTTTTAAAGGAAGAAAGGGAAGGGAGAAAGTGTAATAATATTATCATCCTTAAAAATAAAACTAAAACAGTTATTTATCTAAGTTTGTTTCAGATGCTATAATAAAATGGCCTGAGTAAGATAGCAAACAAAATGATTTTTACACTTCTACAGATTAGGAATACCGTTATCAAGGCTGGACCAGACAGGGTCTGAAGAAAGCGTACTGCTTGAATCAAACATCTTTCTATCAAGCTGTCATTTGGGGGTAAGGGCTTGAAATTTCTCTGTCCCCTCCCCCTTGTACTTGGAATTGAACCCAAGACTTTTGAACATTTTAAGAAAATGCTCCTCCACTGACCTATATCCCCAGTCCGTTGTAAATTATTTTTTTAATTTCACTCTTGGGCATATACCCAAAGGATGCCTCATCCTCTCACAGAGATACTTGCTCAACCATGTTCATTACTACTCTATTCATAATAGCCAAAAACTGGANCAGCCTAGATGTCCTTTGATGCATGACTGGTTAAAGAAAGTATGGTACATTTTCACAATGGAATATTATTCATCAGTTAAGAAATTCACAGGTAATGGATGGAGCTAGAAAAAATTACACTGAGTGAGGTAACCCCAAAAGACAAGTATGGTTTATATCTGCCTATATGTGGATGTTACATGCTTAGTCATTGAAAAGCAATCTAGAATCAGTATAAACCACGGAGGCTAGGTATAGAATAAGNGACTCAAAGGGAGGGAAGGATCTCCTTAGGAAAGTGAAATAGAATAGGTATGGGAAGTGAGGGGACAGGGAGTTCAAATGGGGAGGGTGAGAAGAGTATAGTGGAGGGAATACAGGGAGGCACAGCTGAAACTAAGGGCCATTTGAGGTGTCATATAGAAACTTAATATGGTAGATGCTTCTTAAAATAAATACATATGTAAAAGAAATCTAAATTGGAGTCACCAACTAATAGGGCAGACAAAGCCCCAACTAAGCATCTTCTGCTACCAAATGAAACCTCCAGTACTAGGAATGGGTTACATCTAATCAAGTTGTTGGAAACCCCAAACAACCCAGNATACTGATAAGGCTATTTGCTTGCTCCCCACAAACTGATGGTAAGGTCCTATTACTGTAGAAAACACCTNTATAACTCACTGAACNTGGANAAGTTGAGCTGGTGCCTACCTAGTACCTTTACCCCTACAGACTATTGTTCATGGTACTNAAAGGTACTCTNCACACTACCAGAGGATNTAGGTAAAAACCAACTTAGCTACAAACCCTGCAATCTAGAGTGGTTATCTGCCTGCAAGATANACTNGTAAAATAGTGGCACAAACATTGTGGGAATAACCAACAACTATCTGATNGGAGTAAAGTCTCAGTTAATGAATTGGAACCCATCNCTGATACTGCTTGNGAGACCAAAAACCTGAGACCAGATNGGTCAGGGAGCTAGGGGAAAATCAAATGCTACTGATCTGCTAAAAGANCATAGCAATAAAATGAATCCTATNGACATTCNGTTAAGCTTGNAGACCAGTATCTTGCTCAGTCATCACCAGAAAAGCNTCCTATTGCAATATATGGGAATAAATACAGAGACCTACAACTGNATAATNTGCAGAGAGTGANAGACNTTGGAACAGTCTGTCCTAAATGTGATGTCTACATCAAATCATTCCNCTNTGAGCTCAGGGAACNCTGCAGAAGAGGAGATACAAAGATTGTAGGAGCCAGAGGGATAGAGATAAGAAGATAAGGACTTCTAGACCCANCAGGATTGACACAAATGTGAACTCACAGAGACTGTGGCAGCATGCACAGAGGTCCCAGTGCTGAGAGGAGAAGGCGACAAAAGCCCCAATTTCTAATCCAGAAGCTATCTCCAACTCTCTAAATGATAACCACTTACAAAGGAAAAATTAGTTTTCTCTAAAGGAGTGTCACTATGTATACAAGCCATACTTAAGGGCAGACCCCATGCCTAGCAGTAGAGGGCCAGCACAAAATAAACTCAATGATACTGAAGTTTTGGAAGTGTTTTCTCTCACAATGCTTTGTCTGAGCTTTTGTCCCCTTCTTTACATATCTTTTGATTATATATTATGGTCTCTGGCTTTGTTTTTATGGGTTTTCTCTCTCTCTCTCTCTCTCTCTCTCTCTCTCTCTCTCTGTGTGTGTGTGTGTGTGTGTGTGTGTGTGTGCATGTATACTTGTATTGTTTGTGCTTTTTATTTGGTTCTTATTTCCCATATGTTTTGGCCTGTTCTGTTTTTTGTTTGTTTTGCTTTATGTAATTTCATTATATTATTTTTTAGCTGTTGAGTCCTCTCTCCAGCTCCTATTATATACTTTTAGATGCTTGTTTGTATTCTAATAAGAGAGAGAGAGGAAGAAAGGATGTGGATTTCAGAGGGTGGGGTAGTGGGGAGGATCTGAGAGGAGCTAGGAGAGGGGAAGCAATAATCAGAATACATTGTATGAAAAAAACTACTTTAAATGAAAATAAATAAATGGAGTAAGGAGGTGGGGAAGGGAAAATATCATAAAATANTTTGTAAGAAATTCTCAAAGAATAAATTAAAACATCATAACAATTAAAATATATTCACATAAAATAAAAAAATGAAATGGAGCATTGCTTTGAGGAGTCTACTTTATTCTTAGTTATATCCAATTTCTTTCCTTCACTTTTCTCCAACATTGTGTCTTTTCTTCTACTTCCTTCTCCTCGTGTGTTAGTGTTCTCTTTCTCTTTGTTTCTCTGTGTGTCTCTCTATATACCTCTATCTTGTCTGTTTCTCTGTCTCTGTCTCTGTCTCTGTCTCTCTCCCTGTCTTTCCCCCTTCCTTCCCACTGTCAAAGGAACATCTTTCTTCTAACATAGTGTTGCTTCACAATGGGGCTGAAATGGCTCCAAGTAACCATAAACTGAAGCCAGTAATGTGGATTTGGGGAGAACAATAAAGATTTCTTCCTTTAATTAAAGAAAAATGATAAAGAAATGAAAAAAATCTCTGACACAACGCACTTTTACTAAGTTTTCATCCTTGTCTTGTATTCACTCTGCTTCCCAGGCAAGCTTTGAAATGGTAATCCTCCAGCCTGTGCCTCCTAAGTATCTCCTATTAAAGGTCTATGCCATCAGGCCCTGCTCTGAGGTCTCATCATAAGGACACTAATCAAATTCATGAGGACACAGCCCATTCGTGTAGGTCTTCTGACTGTTGGTGTATTGTTAACTATTACTCTATGTTGCATCCAAAAATGTGTGAAATAGACAATACACTATTTTGGTATTAATGTGTACCTTGAATTTATATACTATAATTTTAGGATATGTAAAGGTAAAGCAATATTTTCCTCTGCATTTGTTTTGCTGTATTTATATATCCAAAGAATATCATTGCCTCAAGAAAGAGCCAAGAGAAACATGTCAGTTGGGTTATTTTATAACTTAACATTTTTATAATTTTTAAAAATTTTATGTTCATTCGTGTTTTACCTACATGTATGTCTGTGTGTGAGTGTCAGGAGCCCTGGAAATGGAGTTACAGACTGGTGTGAGCTGCCATGTGGGTGCTGGGACTTGACCCCAGGTCCTCTGGAAGAGCAGCCAGTGCTCTTTAACTGATGAACCATCTCTCCAGACCCATAACTTAACATTTAAATATCTTTTGTTTTAAAATTTTTAAAGCTTTAATTTCTATTTGATTGACAAAATTATATAGTTTCTGATCTAAAACATGGTGTTTTAGAATATGTACGAAACATTGAATGATAAAATCAAGGTAATTAACAAATCAATGATACTTCATNTTGTGATAATGTCTAAAAATACACTTTTATCTATTTGCAAGTATACATTGTATTTTACATAGCCATAATCATAGTCACCATATTGCACAATAAATGCCTGACAAATTTTCCATGTATCTAACTTATCTGTATATCACTCATAAAATCTCTTTATTGTCCTCTTCACCAAGGTCCTAGCTACTGTCTTCTTACTCTTTGATTTTTTAGATTCCAAATAATATGTGAGATTAGATAGTATTATCTCACTTAGTATAAGTCTTCAAGTTCATGTTGTTTCAAATGGAAACATTTCTGATTCCCTAGCAGTTTTTCTCTCGAGGGACACTTAGGTTGATTCCATATTTTGGATATTATAAATGACACCACAACACACACAAGAATAAGGTATCACTTTGACATGCTGATTTAATTTCCTTTGGATATGTATCCAGAAATGAAATTGTTGAATCACATGGTAGTTTGAGTTTGAGGTTTTTGAGGCACATTTACACTTGTTTCCATAATGGCTAAACTGATTTACAGTGCTTTCAGTAGCATATAATGATTCCCATTTTTTCATTTCCTTGTCAACCCTTGTTTGCCAATTTGATGGAAGTCATTCTANCAGTTGTGACTTGATATCAAATTTTAGTTTTCCTTCTTTCTTTATTTGAGACAGTGTCTCATTGCATAGTCCTGGATGGCATGGAATACACTAGGTAAATCAGGCTGGCCTTGAGCTCCAAGGTCTGCATGTCTTTATCTCAGGAGCACTGTGATTAAAGGCATGTGCCACCGAGGCTGTATGATTTGTGATTTCATTTGAGGTCCTCTGATAAGTATTTTATGTCTTAGTTATTTNTCTATTGCTGTGAAAAAACACCATGACCAAATCAACTTACAAAAGAGTTTATTTCGAGGCTTACAGTTTAAAGAGGAAGTCTATGACTGACCACCATGGTGAGGAACGTAACAGTAGGCAGGCAGGCATGGTTAAGTAGCTTAAGAACTTATATTTTATACTCAAGCTGGAGGCAGAGCAGAGATGTGTTTCCTGTAGCAAGGCTGTACCTCCCACAAACCTCCCCAAATAGCGCCACCAACTGGGGACAAAGGGTTCACATACACAACCCTATGGGGGACATTTCTCATTCACACCACCACAATGTATAACTATACTTAGTCATCAAATAGAATTCTAGTTGAGGAGCATTCTAGAAATGGGCTGCTTAATAATTCAATGGTAGTTGGACATGAAAGACAAAGAAATATTAAAGAATTATATTGTTTATACCCTTCTGAATGAACAAAATTGGGGATTACATCATCATCATCATCATCATCATCATCATCATCATCATCATCATTATAGTGGGGAGGAGAGTTTTACAGGTAAAGTAAAAAAGCCTAAAATATTATGGAAGCCCAAAGAGTTAGGGAAACTATATTTAGAAAAGAGATAGAACAGAAAAGTTATGCTTTATGAGTAATTCAGGAAAGAGAATGACTTAAGATGCAGCATAGTTGCAGCTTGGTAAACCACTGCCAGGACTTACAATATTTCTAAGAATTTTAGAGTCAGCGACACTAAAATAGATAGTTCNGTTCAGGTAGTATCTGATAATTTTCTTCCCAGTAACTTTTTTTTTTCTCTTTGCCCTTGGTAAATATTCTGTAGACTATTTATATAATTTGCCATTATGCAAACATACTCTTTCAGCACACATTTTTGCCAACAGTGTTAGTTTCCTCCTCTAGATCTGGTCAACAACAGTTAGTTGATATTCTAATGGTGATATTTTGCTATTTATTGCATCTAAATTCTTTAATAACATTTTTCAGTAAGCAAGAAGCAACCTTTTAAAGTATGATGTTCTTTAATTTATTCATTGATAATTTAGAAACATACATTTATTTTCTTGTTGTGGGGATTTTTATTTGGAGACAGAGTCTCACTCTGTATCCCTGGCTAGCCAAGAATGTCCTACATAGATCAAGCTGGATTTGAACTTATGGCAAGCCTATAGCCTCTGCTTAAGTTTTGTGATCAGAGGCATGCACCATCACATCCAGCTGGAGGAGAACTATTCTACTAAATTATGTATTTATAGCAACATTAATTCAGGGGTATTTATTTTTATTCTGTTAATTATAATCACATTGATTATTTTATTATTGAAATTATGCTATTTGTGATGTACATTTTAGATAATATCATGTGCTGCTTTGATATCTTATGATATCAGGAGGTCCTCAAGTGGCTTACCTGCAAGTTCCCCAATCTTCCTTATCATGGGGACCATACATCATCTGATTCACTCCTAGTACGAGGCTTCAATTCCTTTCTAGCTCAAGGTAGGAACTAAAGACCACCCATGTCTTCTCTAGAGTAAAAATCCTGCCTTCCACTGTCCTGAAATTTACTGTTTCCAAACATAAGGCCCCTGAAGCATTGCATGCAGTAAACTCACCCCAGAGCTGTGAGTATATGTAACTATTGTCACTTTCATTTGTCTAATGCAAAATGTTATGCACTCAGCCATCTCTATAACTCCAGGCCAGCAATCCCTCCATCGTTACCAAAGTAAAGAAGGTGAGATCAAAATAGCATGTCAAGTGATTGAGAGTATCTGAATGTTTATGTTCATTTAAAAATTATATTGCAACCTAATTTCCAATGCCATGGAGTTAAGAAATGCGGCCTTTGGGCAGTAATGAGGGAAAGGGTATTCTGCTATCATGAATAAGATTCATGTTATACAAAAGAGTATTTCAGGTGCTGTGTGCTTCCTTCTATCATGTGAGACACTGAATATGCTGGTCACTTGATCTTGGACTTCCAAGCCTGGAAACCTGTGAGCAATACATTTTTACTGTTTGTATATCACCCATGTAAGGTATTTTGTTATAATAGCTTCAGCAGACTAACACAGGAGTATTTCAGATTCACTCATTTAAGAGTCCAACTTACAGAAGTGTTGAATCCTAGAGCAGAAAAATTACAAAATGAAACTGGCACATCCTGTACCACAAAGTACAGAAATGCTCGCTTGAGTTTTGCAAAGGAAACACATAATCAAAGCTATTTCCCACAACCCACATAGACTATTTCCCATTTCCAAAGTTTAATACTTAGTAGTCATATTCATTGTACTTAGCTTTCATATTCTTTAATGGTAATTCTCAAAAGACTTTTTAATAGTAATACTGTGTCATAGAGCCAAAGAAATGTACCAGACTTTTTCCCTGCATGGAATCTACTAACAATTGGGTTTATGCAGCATTAGGAATTTCCTGTGTCTTCCAGTATCTTGCCAGGTACTATACCTATATTGATCCCTAATGGAGAGGTCAGACATGCTTTGTAGTAAGTCACTTGTACACTAATTGTCAGTTAACCTATTACAGGTTCCTCAAGTAGTATCACACAACAGGAGATGGAAGTACAAGCATTCCTACTGCAACAATGTATCTGAAACTTTATATATATATATATATACATACATATACACATAAATATACATATATACATAAATATACATATATACACATACATATA
The DNA here is from genome assembly GCA_001675575.1 of Neotoma lepida. Taxonomy (NCBI): domain Eukaryota; kingdom Metazoa; phylum Chordata; class Mammalia; order Rodentia; family Cricetidae; genus Neotoma; species Neotoma lepida. The sequence continues at coordinate 374,669 of LZPO01034899.1, read as the reverse complement.
CATACACACACATATATATGTGTATATATATATATGTGTGTATATATATATATATATTTTTTCCCCGAGACAGGGTTTCTCTGTTTAGCTTTGGTGCCTTTCCTGGAACTCACTCAGTAGCCCAGGCTGGTCTCAAACTCACAGAGATCCACCTGCCTCTGCCTCCCGAGTGCTGGGATTAAAGGCACGTGCCATCACCACCCGGCGTATCTGAAACTTTTAATAAAATCAATTACACAAAGTATGCTTAGGCACATGCCATAAGTTGATAGATTCTGAAAGGGAGGTATATCATGGTTAGTCTTATGACAGAATTAAACAAACTAGGCTTGGCTTTTGGTTTGGTCTTGTCTGTGTTTTATCTGGAGCTTCAGTGACTGAGAAATTGACCTCAAAATGGAATTCCATCTATAAGAGAGAATCTATAAAATAAACCAATAAGAGTATGTTTTAATAAGTGACTAGTATGCAATGAATATAACCTAAAACATTTTATTTCAGTGGTAGGGATATAGGCATTTTGTGTTTAGCTAGTTTAAGTAAATATAATTTAAAAGCACTAGGAAATTAATATATTAGATAAAAGTTATTCCATTTAATCAATCACACTTTGCTTAACAATTATGAGATTATGGTATATCCCACCATATAGTCCCTCTCTATTTCACTCTCTTTTTTCCTCTCTCGCTCATTCAGTTANTTTTCTTTCAATCTTTCTTTTTGATATAGAGTTCTCAGTATGTTTCCTAACTGGACTCAAACTCCTGGATTCAGGTGATCCTTCTCCCTCAGCCTTCTGAGTGGCTTGGACAACATGGCTGGATGCCAGAACACTCTATTCTTTATCTCCTTTTAAAATGAAAACNCCTTTAGTGTAAACTTAAANGNCACATAAGAAAAATAGCATGACTATTTTAACAGTCACAAGCCTACTTATTTAAATCAAAGTCATATTTCCACAGTTGGTCATCCACTTTAATCAGAGCATTGGCTTTAAACTTTGGCATCTAAAGTTCCATAAAATATATTGCAACTAAATCTATTTGAATAACTTCNGAGCAGATTCCATACATAATTTGTGCTTGCTTCTAAGGCACCTCAAGTTTTCCTTGTCATTTGGTATCTGGAAATTTTGATGCCATTTTCCCCTCAGTCACCTATCCAAAATCCAGACTACTCTTCTTCTTAATCTATAAAGGNANCAAAAATAGTTCATATCCATTTTCTAAAATGTGATGTCATTAAAACTTAGCAAGTAGTTAATTTCCTCACAAGCTATCAGTTTCCCCCAACCCTTAACACTGCTTAACACAGTATGCATGGGATACACATTCATCAAAAGGGAAATTGTTGTGTGAATACATCATAATACCTACTCTATATACTGATGTTCACCATTTATCAATAGCTCAAAGAGTCAAATCACAAGGACATATTTCCTTTTGTCTACTCTTATCTCACTGGCCTAATGGTTATTTATCAACACTGANTGAAATGTTGTTTCATAAATTAAAGTTCAGTTTTATTTCCATTTAATTTTATTTTCTCAAATATCTCTGAGGTAGTTACTTTTGGTTTCTTGATATAAAAAGTCAATATAACTAAAACTGGTATGAGCAGTTGCATAAAGCCTTACGGTTAATAAGTAGCTGAATCTTTTTTTTTTTTTTGCTTTTCAAGACAGGATTTTTCTGTGTAGCCATGGATGTCCTGGAACTCACTCTGTAGACCAACCTGGCCTTGAACTCACAGAGATCCAGCTGCCTCTGCCTTCTGAGTGCTGGGATTAAAGGCATGCGCCACCTCTGCCAGCAAGTAGCTGAATCTTGATTTAAGCCAGTACAATGTACTCTTCTCATTCTAACACGTTGATTTCTTTCTATACTTCACTTTCTTTCTTATTTATCATATAACTTATCATTTTAATGATATACTCTGGATTATAATCAAGCCTGTCTGTGAANAAGCAATGTCTTCATTTACTTCAATTCCCCAACACAACAACAATCACTTTTCACAGACTTACTACCTTCCATCAGTAAGATNAGTTTTGTGTTNGACTTAAGTACAGCATGTCAACTAGAACTCTCATTCGTATGCACACTTGTGTTTGGTGGGGGGGACACTAATCATTAGTAGATGAAGCTCTTTTGTTTTTGTTTGTTTGTTTGTTTTTATCCTTCTATGTTTATCCATGGAAGACACCATGGGGATATACTTCACAGTGCTAGAAACACTCAGACTGTTGTCCTTGCTGTGGCATATGACTTTAATCCAAGCACTCAGCAGGCAGAGGCAGGTTGATCTCTGTGAGATTGAGACTAGCCAGGGCTATATAGCAAGACCTTGTCTCAAAAAAAAATGAAACAAAACAAACTAAATTGTTATGCTAACCTCCTTCTTAACACCTGTGCCTTACTATCCCCCTCCCCAGAGCTACCTACTTCTTCGTCCTTTTTTTCCATTCCAGGTATCTGGTGTTACTCCAGGTTCTATACTTAGATCTAAACTTGCAAAGCTGGCATCCACAAATATGAGAGACCATGCAGTGTTTGTCTTTCTGGGTCTGGGTTACTTCATGTAGTATATTTTCCAGTTCCCTCCATTTACCTGCAGATTTCATTTTTTTTTCTTTACAGCTGAATAGAAATTCATTATTTATAAGTGCCACATTTTTATTATGCATTAACCAACTAAAGGACATTTAGGTTGTTTCCATTTCTTAGCTATTGTGAACAGAGCAGCACTGATATAGCTGAGCAAGTGTCTTTGGAGTAGAAGACATATCTAGAGATCGGATAGGGAGGGTAATACACAAACCCACACACCCACTGACCCCACCCCCACATACATGAGAGGGAGAGAGAGAGATAAATAACTGTAAGGATGTTTTTAAAGCCATAGGGAATTGCATTATTTCATATTTACTTAAGTCCTACCAAGTCAGAGTTGGTGTGTGCTAAGAACACAAACTTGTTGGCTGATTGGTCAGTTGCCTCTAGTTCTGGGCAATCTTTATCCTCTGTGAACATGTGACAGATGGGAAGTAATCCAATAATAAAATGACATACTGGTGTTCAGCAATAAAAAAAATCACACATTTATGTATATGTGTATGCATATATATATGTTAAAATTAAGTTATGTCACTAGGGGTGAGAGTGCTTCCCCCCAAGCCATAGACTTTCCAACAAATAAAAACCTTGGTTCCAGGTATGGGGATCACCCTTTTTATGTTGTTAATCAGGAAAGTCTAATAAAAGCCCCTACACAATTCAGGGATTGTCATAGTCCTTCATTGCCTACCAGAAATTGAAGGGGAGACCCTATTACCAAGGAAACCGAACATTGTGAATGGAGGAGTTGGGAGAATCTCACTGGAACTGAACTGACAGATTCCTTCCTAAGTAGTAGATCTCATAGTACTAGAAGGAACTGTGCAAGCTGAGAAGGGAAAAACCCAGTAGTCCCACCCAGCTATAAGGACTATGAACCACAAAAATGACCAGAATGGCAAAATATTCTGAAAGGTGCAATAGCACACTTAGATTCTGTAACCACCAGCTATCTACCTGGGCTTACATCCCACTCAATGGGAGTAAATTCATGTCTGGTNCTGTAAACCTAGCCCACCTTCAGCTGGTGTGGCCAAGAACCCCAGAAGAGAACTTATTATTACCACTTCCTTAAACCAATATATTTTCTATTTCATTCTAAAGAATCATCCTCATAAANACAGGGAAGCATAGCTCTTGTTCCTCATCAAAGAACCTTCTTTTCACAATAGAGACCATTATGGAAAGACAACAACTGGTCAAACTCCAGACAACAAGTGATCAAAGTGTGCTGAACTCCAAAATGATACATCTGCAATACATCAAAGGCTCAGGGGAACATCTCAGCACAGGAGGTGGAAAAAGCCAGAGGACCAGGAGATCTACAATAAGATAGTGTCTTCTATATCTGACCAGAAAGGTATAGCCATGAAATTTTAATTACATGGTTGCACAAACAATACCTAAAAAGTGACAGCACCAAGTGGCATGACAAACTTGATGGGGGAACCCTGATAAGACCCCACCCCTAGATTAAAAGCTATAGGTAATTAATGGCTGCTGAGAGATGGAGAAAAATATTTTGTTGCAGGATTGAGTCACACGATAGATTATCCAATCATAAGGCTTTCTCTTATACACATCTAGATGTGTATAAGAGACAGCAAGATAAACTCAGCAGGTTATATTCATAAATTTGTGTGTATGTGTATGTGTGTGTGCATGTGCATATATGCATGTGTATGTGTGCATGTGTGTGTATGAAGAAGGAAAGTTCATGAATTTCAGAGGGAGTTGGGGGCATAGGAGGAGTTGGTGGGGGTAGAAATTATGTAAATACAATTCACATGTGAGATTTAAAAAAAACTAAGTTTTTATTTATTTTATTTATTTATTCTTTGTGGCTTTCACATCATGCATCTTATCAATCATTACCCCATCCCTTTGTATCNACCCTCTGCCCTTGCAAACTCCTACTCAAAATAAAATAAAATGAAATTTAAGAGAGAAGAAAAAAGAGAGAAAAGANGAAATCTCATCATGGAAGCTGTACTGTGACACAGTGAATCACACAGTATACACTTTGGTTCATATATCTTTGCATGCAAGTGTTCACTGCAAAGAGTCATTGGTCTGGTTTGAGGCCTCTGGTTTCTGCTACACTATCGATACTGGGTCCTCACTGAACCTCCTCTTGGATATCTTGTTGCCCTGTGTCGTGGAGATCCTACAGCTTTGGATCTGCAGAATGTGCCCCTTCACGTGCTCTAGCAGATCATAGATGGGTGGATGTCGGGGTAGGCTGACTCATAGCCTGTTTCTGGGCCTGGGTGGTTGCAAGATTGGTCAGGCCACCAGCTATTCCCCATCCTCACAACCAGGATGAGCTCTCCAGCATTTCCCAGGCTAGTTCACCCTATGCAGCAAGAAGCAAGGGGCAGGATTTGTTCTCCTGCTTTCATGCCCTCATGGCTAGCTCAACAAAACCTACATCAATCACCAGGGCCAGCTCTACTGTGTTGCCCAGGCAAGGTATAGGGCCCATTCTCCCGAGTGCTGCAGCTGGTGAGGGGCAGGGACCGCTTTCCCACTCTCATGGCCTCAGGGCCAGCTCTCCGACCCATACCACCATATGGCAGATGAGTGGAAAGGCCTTATCGCCCATGCTCATGTTCCCTGGTGACTCACCTGCACCCCTGTTGATAGGGTCAGCTCTACTTTGCTGCCCAGGTGAGGTTTAGGGTTCATTGTCCCATGTGCTGCAACTGGTGAGGGGCTGGATCAGCTCCCCTGCTTGCTGTGGCCACCATATCATAGACCAGGGGGCAGGAGCAGCTCTCCCACTCTCATGCCCTCAGGGCTAGCTCCTCCATGCTCCTGTGAGCATGCTCAGCTCTATTGTGCTGCCCAGGCAAGGTGTGGGGAATTAAATATTTTTTAAATGTTGCCCTTACTCTGGTTTACCAAAAGAATAACATAAGAAGATATGCACCACTGACTATCACCTAGGTTGTCTATCCAGATTGCATTAGGCTGATGACTTTCTTAGCACATATAGTTCTCAGTGCTAAGACTGGAATAATCCAGGTTTGATTGGTTGATAACCATGAAACATAAAGAAGTCCAGGGATATAAGACACTTCCAAAAAATGAACAGAAAGATGGGAAAGTACTCTCTTCTTTTCTTCAACCAGATTGCAGATAACTCAAAGGCCATAATTATATGTTATAGATCTACTTACATGCTTAATCAGCAGGTAGAAGAACTCAACAGTTTTGGAAAGGAAACTACCACCTATCATTTAAAAAATTAGAATCTAAGTGATTGATTGGGATTAAAGGTATGTACCAACATACCTGGCTCCTTTCTTTCTTCTTAAAGCCTAATAATATACTACCACATAGATATAGCTATTTATGCATACATTATTGGTTTCCTTATTTGTGGATCAATGGACTGATTTGTTTATATATTGACTCCTGTCAATAATTCTGCAATAAATATAATACTGTAGATACCTATTTGAGATATCTACTCTTTTTCTTTTAGATACATATCCCAAAATAGGTTGCTGTGACACATGGTAGTTCTGATTTTTTTATTTGTTAGTTTTTGAAGATACTCTATACCATCTGTGTATCTGACATTCTTCCTTGTTGTACTGATGAGATTCACAGTGGACCACATGGGTCAGATATTGTCACATACTGAATTTCTGGTATCCAAAGAGGTCCTTGTCCTCAAAAAAACTTGTAGTGTATCATGGAAATTATCAAGTGAGCATTATACAATCCAATGTAAAGCAAAAGAAGCATAGGCACCTAACAGTGACAGTATGAGGATTAGAGGAAATGTCAGAAACAAGGAAAAATTACAAGAGACTCGTAAGGAGATAAAATAAGACTTATTCAAAAAGAATCATATTGAAATTGTATTCTAGAAAAATTTTTTTCAGAAAAAAATTTAAAAACATATAAAAAGATATGAGACTGTGCCATTAATGGTTAAGAAAATTATAAGCATGTTTGTAGATGTGTAGAATAAGTACCTATGTAGGCAGAGTTTTAAAGATCACTTTACAAAGTATTTGTTAATATGGAGAGGTAATAGGAAGTCAGTATTCTGTTCTGTTTTTCAGCAGCTGAAGAAAGACTTTTATTAGGAGTGAGGAAACATACACGTCTAGCTGGTACACACAGAGAAAGACTAACCACAAAACAGAAGGGGGACTCAAGCTGAAGTCTCCAGTACATAAAGATCCAGATGGAAGACAGAAATGATTAGAGTAAGACACATTACGGGAACCAGAAGAGTGTTACACTAATGGAGGGAAAATACTGCTTAATATTTTTCATATTACAATAATAATCTATTATCATTTCTGAGGCTGAGGATTTATCTCAGTGGTGAAGTGCTTGCCTGGTATGTGCAGTCCCCTCTACTGCAAAAATCAGTTATTACCCTTTCATCTGAACTTGAGAAATAAGCTGAGTCGCAGTCTCAGTTTTCATTTCTATTTTTGTTCCTTGTTAAAAATACATGCACTTTGGAATAAATTACAGCTTTCCATTTGTCATTCCCAGGAATCTACCTTGTCTTATACTTTGGAGTTTATGGCATCATATTAGCTCGATTCCCATTTGTCTCCAAAGCTCCGTAAGTGGAATTCAAGCAAACCATGACTCCATTTGGCTAGTGAAAGTAATAACATGATGACTTTAATACAGAGGTGCTATTTTACTTCACTCACTACACTGGCTCTTTTACATTGTCTTCATTTGGAAAAAGCTTTACGGAGTCTTACTTTAGTTCCTGGCAGGTTCCATTGCACAGTGGCAATCTAACAATAGGGTGCTTGCTAGTAGCTTGCAGATGGAAACAGGCACAGCTAGGTTCTCCAAATGCAGCAGTTCCTTGAATGTCTGCTGAGCTTTAACATTACTCAGGGGGCCAAAATAAACTCTGTATTAATATCATCCGCAGGTGTCGTCAGTTCTATGGCTACTATAACTCTCATCTTGAGTTTTCCAGGTCTATAGGGGCTTTGGTACTTAACAGGAGTTGGCAACTTCCATCCACCTTGCAACACCCAACTGCCAAGTCATCACCAGATTTAAATGGCAACAATTATTATTTTAATGGGCACAGACTTCACTGCCACACTCATGAGAGTTAGCAAAGAGGACTGTTCATTTTATTTTTACAAAGTATGTCTTTGTCTTGCTTTTTGTTGTTGTTGGTTGTTACTAGGACACTATCATAGATATATCAGCCTGTACATAAGTATTTTTTTTACATCTTACTAAATTTCATTCCTTCTCCTCTCTTTTCTCACTTTCTCTCATCTCTTCCCATCTGCCCTTGTAATATCAGTTCTGATCCTCCAAAAAAGATAAAAATAAATTCAATCTCCACTCCTGTCTATAATCCAGGTGGGCCAGCTCCATCAATTTCAATTCCTCTTTTCTTTCTTTTTAATTGAAAATATATTTTTAAATCCAATATATTCTGATTATGGTTTCACCTCCCTCAACTCCTCCCAGGTATTCCCTGCTTTCTCATCCACCCAGATTCACACCTTTTCTTTCTCTCTCTCTCTCTCATTAGGATACAACTAGGCATTTAAAAACTAATAATGATAAGATAAATTAGACAAAATAAAGACAAACCAGAATAGAACAAAATAAATAGAAGAAAAGGTGCCAAACCAAATGCTCAGAAACACATATAGACACACAATTTCATACACAGAAATCCCATAAAAACACAAAACAGGAAATCATAATCTACATACAAAGAATGTGTAAGGTTAAAAACAAGAGAAAAAAAGCCCTGACAAAGCCATATCAGACAATAAACCTTCAAAAATTCCATTGAATTTGTTTTGTGTTGCCCATCTTCTGCTGGGCATGGGGACTGGGATTAAGTGTGGTTTCTATGCCCAGTGAGACTCCATTACAGGAAAACTAATTTTTCATTTGTGAACAATTGGAGATAGCTTCTGGGTTAGACATGTGGGCTTATGTCTGCTTACTCTCTCAGTGCTGGGACCCTATCTGGCCCAGACCTGTGCAGGCATGGTACATGCTGTCACAGTTTCCGAGTTCATATGTACATTGGTTCTACTGTGTTTAGGTCTTGTTTCCTTAGTGTCCTCCATCCCCTCTGGCTCTTACAATTTTTATGACCCCTCTTTAGCAAGGTTCCCTGAGACATAAGGGATGGAACTGATGGACTGAGTGTTCCAAGATCTCTCGTGGTCTGCACATTTTCCAACTTTGGGTCTCTGCATTTATTCCCATCTACTGCAGGAGGAATATTCTCTGATAATGGCTGATTTATGAGTATAGCAGAATGTCATTAGTTGTTTTATTGCTATGTTCCTTTAGTAGAACAGTTGCATTTGGTTTATTCCTAGATCCCTGGCCTATCTGATCTTAGGTTTTTAGCCACTTGAGTAGTGTCAGGGATAGGTTCCGTCTCATGGAGTGGGCCTTAAATCCAATCAGGTATCAGTTGGCTACTCCCACAAGCTTTATGCCACTATTATCCTGGCACATCTTGCAGACAAGTCAACATTGTAGATCAAAGGGTTTGTAGTCGGTTGGTGTTTACCTTTCTCCTAACAACCCTATGGAGTATATTCCATTCAATATATACTGAACCAACTAGTATGTTATTGTATGTACACAGTAATAATTCCACTGGCTAGAAGGAAATTGACATTTGTTATTAAGAGAAAAGATATATAATTCCTGATTCCTATGATGATGAGGGTTATTTCACTTTGAGATTGAATCTGCAGAACAATGAGAAAGAGAACTTTGTAGCTAGGTTATGCGAAATCTCAGTTTTCCCAGATACCAAGTAACATAGCATATGGAACCTTAATTTTAGATCTCATTTCTTTACCATTTTGATACCACATAGAAATCTTATTCTAATCAGAATGGCAGTTTGTTTACTAATATCTTCTTGTACATTATGGCTAGTTTTTCCTTGGATACTTCAGGCTAAAGTATATGTTGTCATCCATGTTAAATAGGTCTCTTTTCTAGTGGTAGTTGCAGAATTTCCACACAGCGTGGATTTATAGAAACAAACTTGTTTCAAAGGTTTCCTAGGTCTATCATCTTGAAGTGACATTTACATAATTTTAATGTTGTTTCATAATTTTGATTTTAAGTGTCTTCTTATTTGGGGAAAACAATAATTGTGAATGGCCACTGGAGACTGTGAGTAATGGAGAGACTTGGCTCTACATTTTGGGTTTCTCATGTCTAGCCCAGAGGAAGAGAAACAAACCATTTCTTGTGTTTCTATTGTTTGCAATAGATACTATGAATTGAATGCAGGATCTCATTCATGTTAGGCACCACTGAGATGAACCTCCAGCCCAACTTTCAAATTTTTATTTTGAGATAGAGTTTAAGCTGCTCAGGCAAATCTTGAATTTATGGTCTCCTGCCTCAGCTTCTGGAATAACTGAGGCTACATGCCTGTGACACAAGGCCTAACTGGTTGTGTTTTCCTTAATTTATGTTGCTTAAAGAGTGAGTTCAAAATCATTTTTCCTCATTCTTCTATTGCTTTCTTCACGTTTTCATAATGAATCCTTATTGGCCGCTATTTAAAATTAACCCAATCTGATATGAGTCAAAATTTAGATACTGAAACTGAAATTCTTACCGCTGAGTGTCATGTTCAGGGTTTTGGGGTGGTCTTTGTTGTTTATCATCCCAATGGTTACTTCTCTTCTTCAGTCTGATTCCTTAAAAATGAGTCTTAGATACCATCTCATGTTCAGGAAGTTTCTACACACAAGATAAACAGTGGAAATAGGCCAATGGCATGGAATAGATACAGCCAAGGAACAAATAACCACCTAAGCATATCTTACGGTCTCTCTAGACATTCTTGGCATTGGGGAGATTCCCATTTCTTATACTTGTATTTAGGCATAGTCACTTACCAGGCATTTCTTTGGAAATGTAAGGGTCAACTTTGTTTTAAGATTCAAAATAGTTAAACCTGTGTTGAGGATGTCTTATGTCTAGGGAAGCCATTTTTAATGTCCTATTGTTATAGTAAGCCAAGAATCCTAAGACTGGAGTTGCAATTGCCCTGGAAAGATTGTATCATACTGTTAAAGATGATACATACTACAGGCTCTGAGAGATATCCTAGTAGGACTTATGGTTGTCATTAATGCTATACTCATTATATGTATCTTACCATATGTTGAACTGAGGAAAAAGGAAACAGAATTCAATGTGCTTCAGAATTTCACACTAGTTCAACTAATTAGAAATAATAATATATTCACTCAAAATTTCACAAACTGGAAAAGTTTACATAAATAAACCAAAAAAGTTTAGTAAGTTGCATGAAACAGTGAAGTAGTACAACTTGAACTTGTCTGTTTGTAAAAATCCATGTTTTTCAGTGACACAATGCTGACTCTACACAGTAGGCACATTGTTGGGGAAAAACAGACTAGTTTTGACACAGTGTTTGGATACAAAAAGACCAGTCAGAAGGGGGAAAATGATTGAAAACATAAGTTTTTTTCATTGTCTTTTTTATAATGTCTTTTTTATGGGCCTTGTATGAAGGGAAAGGCCTGGAAAGCCCTTTTTCTCTGTTCATTAACTTATTAGCATCAATTACTATTGATGTCATTTCAACCATGACTAGCCAGTCTGTTTCTTCATTCCCTCATGTGTCAAAAGCAGCATGATACTGGAAGTGATGAAAGAGAGAGAAGCACAAAAGGAGATGGATTTTCTTATAGAAATGCTAGTCTTGACATTTTTTTTCTCACTAATCATATTGCTAACTTTTTTCTCTCTCTAACACACACACACATACACACACACACGCATGCATGCACACAAATATGCTTTGTACTATACCCTTTTCAAAAGCATAATACCTTAGGAACCACTTATTAGGTAACTAAGTGAGGTCAGAATATGATAAAATACAGTTTTAGAGCCATATGGACTCTTCCTAATGTCAGACTTGGTTTCAAATTCCCAGCCACAATTTCCATATACATTAACAAAATCATCAAATATGCCTCAAAAATCATGCTAAAAGATCTGATTAGCTGATGGTAGCTAGGTTATGGGTAATTTCATTCCCTTAAAACACTTTCAAAGTACACCAGTAATTTGAATAACTTTCTAAAAATCAGATCCGATGTTTTCTCAAATCACTATTTTGTTTGATCACTGTGTTTAGTGATACACACTTAACATTCCTCTAGAAAAAATGTGACCTGCTATCTATCAGAACCACTGTGACTATATAAAACACCACATTTTTTTCAGAGACCATTTTGCCTTGTCTTCTCTTGCTTCATATATCAAATATTTACAAGTCAAATTGAAGCTAGCATTTCATATTGCTGTTATCTGAAGTCTAAAGTTACTAAGTTCTAGGTTTTATATATTATGGCATTCCCTAAAGGACTAGAATAAATTACCTGTTTATTTCAGCCAAATATAAAGCAACATGGTAATTGCTTTCAAAGAAGAAATAAAATTAATAGATTTGTAAGAATTAAAAAGCATGTTTTGTTCTAAAATTTAGGATTGCTGCTAAAACTTCCTATTTCTGGTTAATAAGCAACTATCAAGTGAGGATAAAACACTATTTTGCTCTGCAAATATGTCTAGAATTGCGCTTTTTTTCTTTTTTTCTTTTTTCCTTTTTTTTGTAAATAACCAGCAATGAGCCAAGTCTGTTCTGGCAGCATGGTACTCCTCTAACAAGTAATACACTCTGCATGAACCTTCCACCAAATCATATCAATGACTCCGAATAAATGCTCTCATTCCATTTCTCAAGGTGGATACAATCTGGTATATTTTTAGAAATTATTTTTCACCAGAAAGGGAATGTGTACTTCTTTATTTGCTGAATTTAATTATATATTAAAATATACAGTGTTCTCTTCTATTATGAGTAATCAGGGCATGCAAATTGCAGGCTTCATCCTTACATTTTAATATGCTTCATTGGAAGATGAGCAATGTTTTTTTTTTAATCTCACACATATCTGCCTGAGGGAAAATCGTTTGATCTTTGTCAATTAAAGGCCTTAGGATTTAGCTATTATGCCATTAAATAAGGATAATTTTATTAACTTATCTCGAATATCAGGGAAATTTGAGATCATACCAGTTTATTTAAGAAGTCAATCTAGAACACATACTGCATTTGCATAATTTTCTAACTCTACTCCCCTCATAATCAAACTCTTCTGGTATTAACTCACGAAATGCTTTAAAACCTAAATGTTCCTCTTTCACTCAAAACCAAATCAGACACTTATTTTTTGCATTCAAGATACTATAAGTAATTTGTGTTAATCATTTTCATAGGTGCTAAGAAATTTCTAATTATTGTCTTACTTAGTTTAAACAACATTGTTAAGCATTTTAATGCCTGCTACTTAATACCATCCTGCAATTTTCCTCAACAAGTGAATATATTTCTCTCAGTTTGTTTTTTCCAGATTTCATTCAGCTTGTGTTTATCTTTAGTCATACTTTAAGTTTGATACACTGAAACTCAACATAAAAGGCCCAGCTCATCACAAACACCCATGGATATGGCTAAAATTGTTAAGTATCATTGGACCATAAGCAGACAGTACAATAAGCCCTTATATTATCCCTACATAGTGTAAAAAAACATTTTTTATTTCTCCAAGTAAATACTCAAGAAATAGTTTCACTGGAGAAAAATGTGAGAAAAGTTAAAATACTATAGATAACTAACTGGTAGAAAGCATTAGAAAAGGTAATTTTTTAGCACACATATTATCAGAAGATAGCTGGCTGATAAGGTTTCTAAACAGAATACTGAATGCAGCTGTGACTGGCCAGAATCACTGAAATGTGGAAGACGGGAATAAAGAACAGGAAACTGCTCAAGATGAACTTCCCAAAACATTACTGCTGCCTCATCTGATTGGACCAGGAAGAAGGGTGCCTTCCCCTAAGAGAATGTCTGGTTGAGTCATTGAAGTGTAAAGCTGACTGGGTTTTAGAGTTAGATACACTGGAGTGTGCTTCTTACTATATCAAGCAAAGTTACTAACTTAACTAACTTCTCTCATTCTGTTTCATTGTCTGTTGAGTGGTTGATAACACCTGAATAGCAGACTGCATGGAGACTATACCCAACAGTGTAGGTACAGTCTTTACCACACTGTATGAAACAAAGTCCTTCCTTCCACACATTTACAAACACCAGTATCTCTTTGAAGTTCATAGGCTTGCCTTATGATATGACAATATCATCATCCATTCATTGCTGGAACTTGAGTAACTATAATCTTAAAGAATTCTGATGTTACATATAAAGAGGCAGAATCATATTGGTTCTTAGAGGCATCTCAAATCTTATACTCTCTATTTCCTCTAAAACCAGGAAGTTCTCAGGCTGGCAAGATGAATCAGTAGGTAAAGGTGCTTACATCCAAGCCTAATGATCCGAGTTATATCCCTGGAACCCACATGGCTGAAAGAGAGAACTGAATTCACCAGTCTGCTCTCTAACCTCCACATGTACATTGTGGCTTGCATTCACATATGTGCATGAACACACAAATAATAAATACATTTTTATTTTAAAAATGGAAATTACAGCAGACAAACTTTTGATTAGATGTAGTTCACTTCTGTAGAAAAAAAAACTATGATGCAAAATGAATTACATGAAAGAACTGGGGAATTTTTTACTAGATGAAACTATTACAACCCACAACTATTCTCCAGAAATTAGAGCTGTATTTTATTCACACAATTAATTTTCTTCAAAAATACTGACCACTCTATTTAGTTAGAAGGAAACATTCTTTGTTATGATGGTTCTTACAGAAACTAGTTTTCAGTTAACTTTTCATGGCAGGATTTGTACACAAGTTACAAATATCATAAAGGTAGAGCATACTTACTGTTTCCTCAATTTAAAAGTGAGTAAATTGTGAATAATAAACATTAAGGAAGAAACCAAGTACCTCCCCAGACTGACAAAATTGTAATGGAATACAATTATTCTGATGTGAAATTTTCCATTTTCCCCTTTGGTAACATTACCAGTGCCCAGGTTCCTGAAGGACTAGTTTGTGATAAGCTCAAATATGTAATTTTCTCTCTTCAGAGTGCTATTTCAATGCTTTGAGAGAAAAGGAGAGCTAGAGTTCAAACTCCAACTCCAACCAAGAAGATCACTTACATTCACTCAACATGTGCACTACTTTACTTGCTAGTTTGGTACTTGGACAAGAAAATTGAATTTTTACAACCATTTAGTAGCTTATCTCAATAATCCTACAGCAGTATTCAGATAAATGGCATCCAGCTCATCTGAGTGTTGAGTTTCCAGATCATAAAGTCCTAAAGGGCAGAGTCTACAATTATTTGGCTAACTTTCTATTGCTTGTGACACTAGAAGCTTAATAAATACTATTTCATGGTAATGGTGATGATGACAAGTTAATGCTCCTCAAAGCACCATTCAACCAGTCAATTTAGTGAAAGTCAAACTGGTCATTGGATGTCATAAAATAAATCAGTCACTTGATTGAATGAATTATTCAAATGGCAGCTGGTTGCTTTTACGCTTGTATAGACATAACATTAAAGTTGCTTTCCATATTGAGAAGCGTTAAGAGAGTGGTGCAGTATAGCTATTTATTAATAGCCAGTGTTATCACATCAGTCATTAACTTCAAATCAGAAAACTGGAACCACTGTTGAAACTAACAAAAATAGAATAATAGAGTGTTAAAGAATCCAATAGCAGATAAATTCTCTGGCTTAACTTCTGTTTTAATGTTTTTATATAATATATTTTAACTATATTCTATCCCACTCCCAACTCTTTCCAGATCCTCTCCACCTCTCTACCCACCAAACTCAGTGCTTTCTCCCTCTCCCTCTCTCTCTCTCTCAAAAAATCAAAACAAGAAAAAAAGCAAAAACATGAAAAACAGACAAACTTAAGAAAAGGAAAACCAATAAGACAAGAAATACCAATACAAAACAAAAAACAAGCACAGAGTAAAACATGGAGTCTGTTGTTGGCCAACTACTTCTGGACTATGGTTGACATAGTTCATAGTGTCAGGTTCCCACTGACACTCCATTGAAGAAAACTGATCCCCCCTCCCATCAGGTGTGGATTGCAAATATCTTCTTGGTTAGGTGTGGAACTTTACTTAATTTCTTAACCATGACCTACTGCAATTAGAATTAAGTATCCCAATCAGGAGGATACTATTCATTATCTTTGTCCTCCATACTATACATATTCATCTTTTCATTAGGAAAATTACTAAGCAGTGGCTTTTAGCAGAAACCAAATAATGAAGATCATCAGAATTATATTGCTAATTACCTTAGTGTGTCCTTTCCTCCTGTATTAATTATATATACAACTTTGCAACAAAAACAAAGTCATAGAAGTTGCTCCTGGATTTCAGGACTTACTCTAAAGATATTATAATTGAGGTAGCTTAGTATTCATCAGAATACATTTATAGAGGTCAATGCAATAGAACAGATTCTAGAAAAAACCCTCAGAGATCTGTAATGAACGGACTTTTGAAAAATTTGCTAAGGTAATTCGTGTGAGAGGGATATTCTTATAAAAAAGTGCTAAAATTGGATAGACATGCAAAACATAAAAACAAAGAAGAAACCTGCATTTTGTCTCTAGTGTATAAAAATGTGTAGAAGATGTCATTAGCCAAAATACAAGAATAAACATGATTTAAAAAATTTAGGAGAAGCTGGGTGGTGGTGGCATACACCTTAAATCCCAGCACTCAGGGAGACAAAGGTGGGCGGATCTCTGTAAGTAGGAGGCCAGCCTGGTCTGCAGAGTGAGTTCCAGGACAGCCAGAGATACACAGAGAAACTCTGTCTTAAAAAAATACAAAAAAAAAATAGAATTTGGTAGAAGCCAGGCATAGTGGCGCACACATTTGATCCCCATACATGGCAGAGGCAGACAGATCTCTGTGAGTTTGAAGCCAGCCTAGTGTGTACATAGTGAGTTCTGGGACAGCCAGGGCTATGTAGAGATACCCTATCTCAAAAAGAAAAATAATAAAACCAAAAAATTAGAAATCTAATATTTGATAAAGATCTCTTAAATACAAAACAAAAAAAAGCATCTTAAAGGAGAAACCAATAATCAGTCACAACTGATCAGATTTAAAGATTTTGTTCTGTTATCTGATATCTGTGCATGGGCATGTGCTTACATGTAGGTTAGCACACTTGTGGAAGCCAGTCTTTATCATATTTTTCCAGATAGGGTCTCCCACAGAATTTAGATCTCATGGATTCAGCTACATTGGATGGTCAACAAGCCCCTCTTGTCACTGCCTGCACAGCACTGAGATTACAGGCACATGACACCGGACCTAGTTTTTTAGATGGATGCTAGGGATCAGTCGAAACCAGGTCCTTATGTTTGTGTGGCAAGCTCTTTACTGATTGAGCTATCTCCCTAACCCCAAAGCTGCTTTTGTTTGTTTGCTTTTTGTGTAGTGATATATTGTGTCTCCCAAAATATTGTATACCCCAATAAACTTACCTGGGGGTCAGGGAACAGAACAGCCACTAAATTAAACATAGAGGTTAGGCAGTGGTAGCACATATCTTTAATCCTAGCATTCCGGAGGCAGAGGTCCATCCAGATCTCTGTGAGCTCAAGGCAACACTGGAATCAGAGCCAGGTGTGGTGTTACACACCTTTAATTCCAGGACTTGAGAGCTGTGTCTTGCTTGGGAAAGACACATGCCTTTAATCCCAGGGAGTAATGGCAGGAAGCAGAAAGGTATATAAGTCGTGAGAACCAGAAACTAGAGGCCTTTTAAGCTTTTAGGCCTTTTAGCAGAAGTTCAGCTGAGATGCATTCCGGTGAGGACTCAGAAGCCTGCAGTCTGAGGAAACAAGATCAGCTGAGGAGTTGGCAATGTGAGGTTGGCTGTGGCTTGTTTTGTTTCTCTGATCTTTCAGTGTTCACCCCAATACCATGATACAGGTTTGTTTTTTTATTAATAAGACCTTTTAAGATTCATGTTACTCTTACATCTGGCACACAACATGGTATCTGGCTCTGAGTTTTTTAATTATTAAGACCATTTAGAAATTGGCGTTACATTTTTGTTTTTT
>LZPO01034899.1:301435-331296 GCA_001675575.1 Neotoma lepida | reverse complement strand
GGATTTTGATGGGGATTGCATTGAATCTGTAGATTGCTTTTGGTAAGATTGCCATTTTTACTATGTTAATCCTACCTATCTATGAGCATGGGAGATCTTTCCGTTTTCTGAAATTTTCTTCAATTTCTTTCTTCAGCGACTTAAAGTTTTTATCATACAGATCCTTCATAAATGAAAATTAATGCCTCTCTCAGATGATTCATGGTGAACTCATAAAAATTCTTTATTTAAAATTTCTGTAAGGCTTTTCACTATGCAAACTCCTTTCTGCACACCATCTGTTCAGTGTTTTAGTGCATCTTCAGGTTCTATCTCAATAACAGAGGGATGAAGGATGTACAGTTTTGGACCAATTTAAAAACATTGAAATCTTTAAAATGAATCTTTAATATTCTACTACTAGAATATTGCATGGTACTTATTGTCTAAAATGGGCAAATTGTAGTCAATGAAATAAATCAATATTATGCAGTCATTAAAGGCTTTGTTGATGCTGTTTGTCTTAATGCACATACCACATCTGTTACTTTCCTTCATTCAACAGTCTAATTGAACTTCTTGATATACCTTACAGAGTGTAGTGTAAATATCACCAAAGTTTGTAAATAATTGATCTCAGTAAGGCTTCAATGTACTTGGGGACTATTTAACTTACTTTTATATGCCAGTAGAATTTATTAGATAGGAAGATTTATAGATTCAGTTTTTCACATTTACATGTGTATTTAAAATTTCTTTCATTTCTATTAGGAAAAAAGAGAGACCATTTGTCCCTAGAGTCAGAAATTCTCTCTTCCAAAGGTCTGAAATTAATCTGTTTCTGAGTTTCAAAAGCCTAGAATGCTAAGAAAATCCATTTTCAGAAGCTATCATACTAAATTAAACATTGAAAAGTATTAAATTCTCATGACATTTTGTCCATAGTATGATAATGAAAAATAATTGAGTGACTTACCTATTAAATACACTTTATTGTTAAATATTCAGCATTTCAGAATTGAGTTTTAAATCAATTTATGTACAGACTCTTGAGACTATTTTAAATTTAACATCAATATTCTATCAAAATGATTTACTTTTCTCCTTAGGTATAGCAAAAGAAGTCATGGAAAAATAACACTCTGTAATTTAAAAATAAAAATAAATAATATAATAGTCTGTTCTCAGTGCAATACAAAAGGATGAACTTGGAAACTTCATCGCTGCAGCTTCTAATTGTTGACTCAATTTATGATTTAGTAAAATGAATTGGTTGTCAATCTTTTTGAATGAGTATGAATAGAACTTGTGTTTTAACACTTTCTTCCAAGAAGGTCAGCAAATCCTTAAGGCAAAACTGTCTAATAGATATTATTACTGTCTAATAGATATTATATACAAGGTCTGGATGTATTGCTTTTTGACATGTTCTTAAAGGAAATGATTTTCACTGGTGCTTGAAGGTCAACTCAACTATGTTTTGATAAAGCATCAATGACAAGATCGTTCTTGATGAACTGCTGCACTCTTGGTCAGAAAATTAAGATGTAAAATAGATCTGATGGGAAAAGAAGGGAAGAAAATGTCTGTGTTTGTTAGGGAACTTGATTCAGAATTGGCTTCTATATACAGTTGTTTTTCTTGTGGACAATAAAGCACAAAATGCCTCTCTTGGACACCTAATGAGGATATGATAGACTCTGGGCTTCCTAATTTGCATACTCAGACATCATGCCATTAGTACAGAGCATCATGGTGTTCAAACATCTCCCTAGTAGCTGAATGCTGGTTTTCAAAGTGCCCTTGGCTCCCAAACAGCTGAAAAGACACTGGTGAGCAGATGGCCATTGTGTGATGAAAAGTCTAATTGTATTTGCCTTCTCTAATGCAGAGAAAGCCAGGACAGCCAGGCAGGTCAAGGCATGTGGGCAGGACTAACATATTGTGTCTGAAGAGAAATTTGGAAAGCTCAGTTGGATAGCTAATGAGACAACTTACAGGCCCCCAGGCTGAGTCTGTACCTGCAAACATTATGAAGGAAAGCAATGAAGCACTAAGCCAGCAAACACATGTCCACAAGCCCTCTGAACACTGCCGACAACACAGGAGCATCCAAATCAGATAGAATTGTGCCTTGAATTCCAGCTGCACCAATTTAAAAACTGTGTGACACAAGAGAAACTAAATCAGCTCTCTAAGTCGTAGTCTTCTTAAGTATAAAGTGATCATAATAATCATACTCTCTGTTGCTATCAGAATACCATGAAACAACATAAATACACACAACACCAAGAATAGCATTGCTTCATGATAAGAGTTCAGTAAGTATTAACATGCTTTAGCAATTATCTGGAGTGTGCAGGCAAAAGTATCCAAGATGGTGTCTTATGTCGCTTTCCCTAGGAGTAGAGCTTTATTTACGTGGTGTTGATTTAAAACTAATATAAGTGGCCATTACAGGACCACCTCCCACCTTTGTTCTATGAGAATCCATAGTGATCTCACAAGCTGACTGTCCACATCTCTTCCCATTTTGTATTCAGTGATTCTGTGCTAGTAGACTGAAATCAGCCATGACTTTTTACCTAACAAAAGCTATAATCAACCCACTTCCCTTATCCATTTCAGACAATTGTCAAACATTTTCCAGTCCACCCTTGCTTGTAATTAAATTAGTGAAAGCTATTTATAAACCTATTCCCTACATAGGACTTGCAAGGTAGGGTAAAGGCTAAATTGGAAAAGTCCCAAGTGTCTGCAAACAGATTCAAGTTCTTCATGTGGTCTTTTAGAACTTATATTTTAAACTTTCTTTGTGTGTGTGCCTTTAAAATTTGTTTTGTGTATGCCGTGTGTGGTGTATATGTGTAAGATGGATTCTCTAAATGGTCTTGTTAAATAAAACACAGAGTCAGAGGAAAGGGTGAAAGTGTGACAGAGATCAGAGGAATTAGGAACAGCCACCAGCCTCACCTTAGACTGCCACCGCTGCTCTCAAAATGGAGAGTGTCCCAATTCCTTATACTTCCACATCTATATCCCTTTCTGTTCTGTTTTCCCATTGGCTCTTTCAGCCTAGCTACATCACTTCCTCCTATTGCCCACTTCTGTCACTTCCTGCCTGTCTGTATAGACCTTCAGAATTCTATGGTTGATGCTGGGATTAAAGGCGTGTGTCTCCACGCTTGACTGTTCCTAGTGTGACCTGGAAATCCAGGGATCCAGATAGACCCTGCTTGCTAAATGATAGGATTAAGGGCCTGTGCTTATTTTGCAAGACTAGCAGCTGACCTTGTTCCTCTGATCTTCAGATAAATTTTATTGGGGGACATAGATAAAATACCACCACATTTCCCATCTTTGTATAATAAAAATAAAAAAATTTAAAAAAAGATTATAACTAATATAAGAAAAACTATATATAATAAGTACAACAACTATATACCGTATATACAAGTGATTAATACATTAACAATGTCTAGTTCATTAGCATTTGACAAATTCAGAGAAAATACTCCATTATCTATCTTATTTTGGTGAGTTCTATATGTACCTAATTTACTTTCTTATATTACTAACAGAAAACTATCCTTATGATATCTTAACTATCTAATCTTTAACTCCCTCAGAAACCTGAGAAGGAAATA
Source organism: Neotoma lepida (assembly GCA_001675575.1). Classification (NCBI taxonomy): domain Eukaryota; kingdom Metazoa; phylum Chordata; class Mammalia; order Rodentia; family Cricetidae; genus Neotoma; species Neotoma lepida. The sequence continues at coordinate 327,670 of LZPO01034899.1, read as the reverse complement.
ATATTACCTAGTAAAACAGGAAATGCAAACAAGCAACTTCCAAAAAAATCTGAGTTGACAGAAACAGCTAGCTGTCTGGACAGTCACCTTAGGTTTTTCTTTTTTTTTTTTTTTTGGCAATGTTGGGGCATCATCTTTAGCCTACAGGCTTAGGGTATCTGACATTCATTTGTGAAGCAGAATGTACTCAAGGTCTACAGTTTGATCCCACATTCGATGCAAGTATTCCATGTACCAGATAAACTTGAATTCTGCCAGTGTCCTGTCATGATTCAGGATTTTAAATTCTGGAAATTGCTGGTATTTTTGGAATTCAGCTTCCCATTCTTCTCAGCTTGTGAATGGCTTCACCTTGGCATCCCATTCTTCCCTGCTTGTAGGTGGCTTCATCTCCTTTGTTAAATGCCAGTCTATCATTGAGAGGTCAGACTCCATCAGCTTAGTTACTCCTCCAAGAGTAATTGTTCCAACTACTGTATAATCACTACACTACACTACACTATAATCACCACATTTCCCCATTTTTGTCTAAAATAATAAAAGAAAGTTATAACTAATATAAGAAATTATAATATAAGAAAAACTATATCCGATAAATATATACAATATGTACAGTCAAGAATTACATCCAATTTAAAATTAACTTATACCAGTAACAAATGCCTTTTCATTTCATCAGATATAACTTGCCAAAAGGGAACCTCCCCAAAGTTAGGCTTGGGAAAGTGTTATTGCTTTTGTCTTTCAGGAAAATAAAGGCTAAGGAGTCTGAAGAACTGGACAAATGAGACATCTAAAAACAAAAGGACAAATCATCCAAAAATAAATGTTCAAAGAAAAAGAGTAAATTGGCCAATTGATATATCATATATAAAGTTTCATAAGTCTTCCTAAATGTTTGTTTCTGCTCTTCTCTACAGACACTTAACATAAATGGTCTTTATGTAGTCACAGTTTAATTAAAAATTAAAGCTGGCTTTGGAGTTAGAGAACGGCTCTCTCATCCTCTAAACCCAAGCATGTTTGATAAAAAAAAATGCAAAATCTGTGTATCATATCAAAGGAGCCGTCTGATATGGGACAGAAGAAAAACAAAAACAAAAAAATTAAGGGACTATTCTATTGCTACTAATTTCAACTCTTTGATTCTTTAAACTCTTCTTAAAGTATAAATTTTATATCAAAATTTGTAAGATTAATATATATATATTTTAAACTTTAATGGTCATATAGAGTACTAATTAATTCTTAAAAAAGGCTTCAGTTAGCTGCCTATGCATTTTTTTTTTTGTATTCGGGTCTCTATCAGTTTTCTACAGGAAATCATTACCAGGCTTGATAAAAAATTTAAAGTCTCCAAAAAGATGATGGGCCCCACAACAACAATTCCACGTGGACAATAATAATACCACTAAGCTGACAAACATCACCCAAAGATCAGCTTTGCACTACAAACTGCTCAAGACAATCTGGAAATGGCTAGCTGATATGATCCAGTCTCACAGATTATTTGAGCGAGGACTTGAGATAAGCCCTGCACTTTTGTGTTATACAGAGACTGGATAACAAATGATGCAGCTGCCACTACAGACTTGACAATTAACCCCAAAATTTTCTTTTCAACATCCCCTAAAGGTATCTTTGCCCACAAACAACAAAAACATTTGATTATAGTGTAGGTGCATAAACATATGTGTATGCGCATGGGTGTTGAGGCCATAATTTGACATCAGGTTATCAAAAAGATAATTTCTCCACTTTGTTTTTGAAACAAGGTCTCTGTTTTTGAAACCAGGAGTTTACTGATTGGCTAATTTCTGGGAATCTTCTGTGTAGCTTTGGTGCCTTTCCTGGAACTCATTCCGTAGCCCAGGCTGGCCTTGAACTCACAGAGATCCGCCTGTCTCTGCCTCCCAAGTGCTGGGATTAAAGGCGTGTGCCACCACTTTCCAGCTCTGGGAACCTTCTAACCCCATATCCCTCAGCATTGGCAGTAGAGGTGCTCATTGCCATACATGGCTATTTTTTTGTGTGTGTGTGGGTGCTGGAGATGTGAATTTAAGTCCACACTGAGAAGATTGAGCAGGAAAGCATTAACCATGCTGAACACAGAGATCACACCATGGAAAGCATTAACCATGCTGAACACAGAGATCACACCATGGCTGGTTCCCTCAGAAGGATTCTGTACATTCCTCAAATACAGTTTCAAGTTAGTGGAGCTTATTTCCATAAGGAAGTAATCAAATTCACTAGAAATGTTTTCAAACCATGCCAAGAGTTCCTACAAACCAGGTTTACCCAGTGTTGTATGAAAAACAACTTCATGGACCCAGTTTCAAAGTAGGTCTCATGAAGAATATACAAACATCAGGCCTAAGGATTCCCTTTAGTGTTTCAAAACAATGATATCAAATAAGTTCAGTCTCCCAAATCTCCAAATATCATAAAAACTGAACAAAAATGAAACACTCAAAACTTATTTTCCAAATTCACTAACTCCTTCAGCTTCATCAGACATCAAACATCAAACACCACATGCTGTTGATGGAATCCATGTTGATGGATATCCTAAATCTAATACAAAAAGCCTTAAGAAGCAGATTTCTCAAGTTGTCCTAAATCTGTTGGAACAATGCAGTCTAAGTAAGTGTAAAAGGAAACCAATTAGTCCCCAATGTTTATCTCTGACAATAGGTCAAGTGGCATATTTTATGAATTTGAATAATAGATATCAAACACAAATTAAAAGTAGAGAATGTATATTTAATAGCCCATTGGCAAAATGCATTTTAGCTAGACAATGATATATGGCTATTCTCTAAAACACTGTAATAAAACAAAATGTTAACGCTTGAATTGTTCTCATACATAGCCCTTTCCAAATTTTTAGGAGTGTGTCCATGTGCTCACCTCAGAGGCAGCTTTCGTTCTGAGACTGCCCTTTTGTCAATCCTCTTCATTCCTCCCATTTTAGTTCTTTATGCTCTAATTTATGATTTTCTTTCATTTATTTCACATAGCTCATAAAACTTAGTTGATTGCTTGTGACACAAGGATTTTCTGAATCACTAAGAAAGGACTTTTAATTTAGTTGATATTGCACCCCTTATAATATTTTACAATGCCTCCTCCACGATTTAAATTTCACAGGAATGATTACCATGTCTGTTTTGATAACTGTTGTCTTTTCACTAAGACAGTGACAGACTGTAAGTGCTTGCAGAATAAGCAGATCTGGTCATGTTTAGCACACATAAAAAATTCCTTAACTAGTGTTTCCTATGTAGTATTACTCTCTTTTTTGATACAAATTAATAGTGTTTCTAACATTTCTAATGCTAAAAAGAAGGGAAGGTGAAAATAGACATGTGAGGGGTTATATCAAAGAGTAATAGAGGGAATGAATATGATCAACATTCATTACATTCATATATGGAAATTCATAATGAAACCTCTTATTTTGTTCAACTATTATATGCTAATAAAACACATAATTTATATTTACAATGTATTACTACCATAGTGCTTGAGATATATAAATCATGCAAACTATAGTTCATTCACAGCATTTTCAAAGTAATAGCACCAATATTATCATTATAAAATAATAGTTTTCCTTGGCTGTGCAAAGGTTAACTCAAGAAATGACTTTATCCCAAAATTGACATGTTACTTTTTGATGTTTTGTCTTCTGCCTCCAGTTATATTTCTAGCATGTAGCAGATACCTATATCTGAAACTTAGCAGTCAAGATCTAATGCACATGCATTTTTCAAATGTTTCATATTAAGATTATACTATATGCATAGCCACCCAAAATTTGTATTTAACCCTATTATATATTCAAAGGTTTTATATTATATTATATTGTATTATATTATATTATATATACAAAGCCTATATAGAAGGCTCTAGGCCAAGAAGTGTGATAAATATGTGTGGTGATGGAAACACTAATAAACTTGATTTGACCATTCTACACTGTATATATACATACAATGAGACATCTTATTGTACCCCAAAATCTATTCAAGGTAATCCTAATGCCAAATCCTAAAACCTGTCTCCTAGACTGTTCAAATAACATCTGCACATATAGAATATTTTGTTGAGGGATATCTTTTAGACAAACTCTTAGATATATAATTGTATCAACAAATATTTGCATTTTAATGTGGACATGAATTTCCAGATACAGGATTTTGATTTTGTTTTGTTAACAAACTTTATGAAAGAGATATTTTAGCAAGGGTCCAGTTTTGACCCTTTTTAGAAGCATGTCCTTATACGTCTATATATCTATCTTCATGCATGGGTATTGTTGCTCTAGATTCATAGAGCTTAGTCTCCAAGTTGTTCCATGTTTCATCATCTCTGTTTTGAAGATGACAACATGACTACCATCCATTAAGTCCAGCCTGCACACCATATCTAGATTGACTTACCCCTAAAACCATTTTATCAGTGGTGCACCATTTGAGATAAGCTTGATGCAATCTGGAAGGGTGCCCAGGTTTTCATTTATTTTTCCTGATTTTTGTGTGTGTGTATGTGGTCTGTAGATTTGCTAAAATATATATGCCATATTCTGAAAGAATGAAGTATTTAGAATGAATTTCAATCTTTTAATAAAACAATGGTGGTGATTATCCTGCCCCCACCTCCCCCCCCAAAAAAATTGCAAAGTCTATCAGATTATTTATGTTTGTCAAGATTTCCAGTCATTGAAACCCATGATTTTTCTATGACTGCCCAAAGGCAGCAAGTGATCTTGAGGTAGTCTTTCTGACTTCATCTATCAGTGTGACATCTTATATTTCCTGTCCCCCTAGAACATACAGCTGACCGATCACCTCTACAATGTGGAGGAATTTTGTGCTTGTCAAGAAAGCTCTCCAAAAGAGAATGAGATGGGGGCTAAGCTTCTACTTTTGTAACTGTCCACATCAGCTATTATTAATGTCACCTCTCAAGGCAGCTATCAAATAAGATAAACTATGAGAATTTGCAGAAGTTTCTAAGGAGAAAATCTGCTCAAAGTCCATACCTATAGAGATGATCTCATTTCCCCCCTCTCAGTTGACAGGGCATGAGAAGTGGAAATGTCCTTAGTGTGTAAATTGATATGCATGGTCTGCTCATTAGCGGCTGAACCCTGAACTCCATGGGTTCCACTACTATGCTGATTTCAGCCTGTAGTACTAAAACTAAAAAAGGCACATGATTACTCAGGTCATATAGTAATCCTTATTTATATATCTTCTGCTTATCCAAACATAGAAAAAGTCAAGGCTGCATATATGTGTATGCCTCCTGCTTATTTGCCATTGGTGAGAGTTCTAATCAGCACCAACGAAGACATGCTAAACCTTAATGCAGAGGCACAGAAGCTTCAGAAATGTACTGATCCCAGTGAATATTCTACTGTGTCATTTAGTATCTCTTTTACGCGTGTCTGTGGCCTTTAGTAGTTCACAATTAGAGAAAACCACAATCTTCCATCAATGGATACTTTTGTTTGGTGGTTCTAAGTGGCCACAAATCTGATATAATGGAGTGATTTCCCTTAGGTCCAGAAGTTTTTGGTTACCTAGGTTTCTTTATATACTTAGTCTTACAGTGCGTACAGAATTAAATTAAATGAACGCTGTCATTTATTGTCATGGACCATGATGACCCAAGTGGTATACTAAGTATCAAGGAGGGATGTGTATATCCAAGGGAAAGCAATTGAAACAGCAACAAATATAGAACAGAATTTCTATGTCAAAAACATTAGAACAAAAATTCCTTCCCCCAATTTTAATATGACTTCAGATTTCCGTGTGTGTGTGTGTGTGTGTGTGTGTGTGTGTGTGTGTAATAAAAGGACTTGCATTAGGTAGGGAGAGTAGGGATTCTGACCATATAATGTAGTTTCAAATCCCTCAGTTCTTCAAAGCTGGTTTATTTTGGGGGACAAGTTTTCACTATGTAGCTGTGGGTGGCCTGGAATCTCAATGTCCATGGTGACTAGAATTCAGAGAGATCTGCCTAACTCTGCCTCCTGAGTGCTAGGATTACAGACTTCCATCTTCTCATGAGGATCACAGCTAATCTTTATTATGGGTATTTCCATAGGCCAACAAATGAACCAACTCCTGACTGACATATTTTATTAAGTAAACAACCATCCCCAGGTTGGACTTCAGTTACAAGGTAGGGATTCTCAATGAGTATCCCACTTCTACTTAGCTATCAGATATGATTTGGTGCCTAAAATGCCTAGTTGCCAAATTTGGTTCGCCTACAAGGCTCTGTGTATGCTCTTCTCACAGTGCTGACTGGCCCTGTAAGTTTTGCTTTCAGCTTTGAAGTTCACTTCTCTAGGATCAGACTGCACTGGTGAATATCCCAGATCTTTCACTAATTACCTAGGAGAATTTGTGACAATAATTAAATTATCAGTATTAAAATTATAATAATTTTAATAAAATAATAATAATAATAAGTACCTCTTAGTTATTGGAAAGATTAAATAAAGTAGATTCATATTTAATTTACTTATCATGGTATCTTCATATGAGACAGTTATACTAAATGTTAACTATGATTGTTATCCTTATCTATATAAACTGCTTAGAACCCTCTTATAGATCTAGAGTCTTTCTTGAACTATAACGAGAACAATGGCTGAGTAGGAAGAGAATAGTTAGAACCGTTTTCCTTCAAACACATCTCTCCAGAAAATGAGTACCACGAATCTACCTACATTCTGCTCAGTTTTTGACTCTCTGGATCATCTCCACCTAATTTTAACCTATACTGTGACCAGTCACATTATGCCTTTACTCAAATAGCTGTCCTCTCAGATATAAGGACAACTGATTGAAGACTCATATAGGACCTTACAACAAGACTCCAGTCAGTCCCTTTCTCTTACTGTCTCTTTAATATTGGCTCAGTTGTGTATAACTTGTGTGACAAAATGTTAGGCTAATCACCATGTTTGAGAATTTCCTTCCCAACCTCCCCCGACTTTTGGCTTTCTTAAGTCAACAGGTGAATAGAGATGAAGCCAATATATTTGGTAGAAGCACCAATCTAAGTGTATTTCAAAAGTATGGGAAAATCACCACTATTTTTATATTAGCTGTTTTGGGGTAACAACCCAAGAGAAGGAAGGGTTCTTTGTGGCTCACATTCAAAAGTTTCAGTCCATAGTCCTTGACTTAATAGATTTTGGTACCACAGTGAGGAAGAACATCATGGCAATGGGAACTGTGGAGTACCCTATTAAATATATGAAGGACAGAAGCAAAAGAGTGATAGAGAGGTATCTAAAACAAAATACACCACATAAATACCTGCCCACAAAGACCAGCTAGATCTTACCCTCTACATTATAAAATGTTCCAAAATAGTATGAAGCAAGCTTTCAATACATGAGTCTTTAAATGGGACACTATCCAAACTGTAACACTGGTCTTTCCCTATCTTGCTTCATGTAGATTAGTGACATAAAGCCCAGAATAAACACAGCATCTTCAATTTAAGGACATTGATTTAGACAAAAGTGTATGGGACAACTGACATCAGTCCTTGTCCATGAAAACATGACCAGTCTCAGCTTTGATTTTATCAATACTATATTTCCCTATCTGATAGAGTTATCTGTTTAGTTAAGCATTCCAGTTTCCTAAATTTTACTAATAGTCAATGATCACATTACTAGTATTGATCACTATTACTATAATCCTACAATCATGAGAGATAAAGATCTCTTTTCAGTACCACACATTCCAAGCCATAAGAGTCATAATTCACATATGGAAGATGCTATAAAACTGAACTGCCAGTGTGCAGACATTTTTAACTGTAAAGAAGCTGGAAAATAAGAGATGGAAGTTGGTATAGGCTTAAGCCCTGACCAATAGTTTACAACATAATTATGAGATGAGCATGCATAGCTCCACACAGATGTACATGTTTCATATGTATATACACACAAGGGAAGTGGTAGCTGCATAGAGATAATATGCTTAAATGAAATGTGGAAAGATAGCATAGGAAAAAACAAGATGAGATAGAAGTCCAGACTTTTTAAATGATAATTTACTGAAAAATTATGTCAATAGGATTAGTTTAATAATGACTCACATGAGGGAAAATGGTGATATCACAGCACATAAAAATCATGATCCCTAATTTCACATAAACATGTATACTGAGAAACAAATGGAGTTTAGCCTTAATGTAGTTTTAAATACTTACACATGAGTATAAAAGGCTGAGCTCTTCTCAGTCTTTACAAGTGTCACTGTCAATGTGAAAAATTAACTCAATACTTTGCTCAAGGGCCTATCTCTGTAGATAGGTCCAATGTATTATGACAGAGTTTCTTATGAAAGCTCTGTCACTCAATCAAATATGTTTATGACATTGCTCTTACAACGTTCTTCCTAAATATCACTCACAGGGTAACAATATTAAGCATAAAAATATATTTAATATAATATAATATTTATCATACCTCTTGGCCATGCCCAACCACAAGTTGGTGGATAAACAGGTAACTGGTCTTTTTAGTTCCCTATGTTGATTTATGGTGTTCTTCAAGGAACATAAAGTATGAGTAATTCTTATTTTCCTCACATTTTAAAAGAATGGCACTATACTAAGCATACTTTTCTGTACTCATTTCACACACCTAACTATAAATCTTCATTTCATCAGTAAAGTTTCCTGATTTATGCCTAATAATTCATTGTGAATATGTCCCAATTTAGTCAGTAAACTGAAAGTAGACATTTACATTTCTTTTGATATTACTAATAATACTATAATTAGCAAGCAGAAGCAAATAGCAAATTAAGTATAGGTTTACACAGTGGATGAGTATATCTGTATTTGAATATTGAAGGAGATCATCAGATTAAATTACATTTGGATTATGCTACTTGCATCCCTATCAATAATATGAGGACACCCATTTCCCTATGCCACAGACCCTCTAATGATGGGTTGTTCATTCTGAAAGGTAATGACATCTCAACATAGTTTCAAATATATGATCGCTCTTTATAATTGGATTGATATTTGAATATTAGATACAAATACTTTCTATTCGGAAAACATTTATATTAGCTTACCTCTTAGATCTATTTGTAGATTTGATCTATATCTGTCTATTGGGATGGATAGTCTTTTGTGTATGAGCTTTCTCATATTCTCTATTTGTACTGTGCTGTTCCTTTCTTGCCTCAAGGATTTTAATACAAATTCTTGCCTAAGAATAATGGCATATCTTATGACACAGCATTAAAGCCTAGTTCATCTCATCCTTAATGATAGTAGCAGTTGAATATTAATATTTTATACATGACAAGTATGCGAGATAGCACTGATGCCAGATAAAATTCACTATAACAAGTTATATTAGTCCTTTCTTTATCACTAATACAATAAGAAGGCCTGGATTATAAACAAAACAGGTATATCATGGCTCAGAGTTCTGTTACAAAACTGACATGCCTAATCCCATGAAGTTTTCTAGTTGTCAAAGAAGTGTAAGAAATCATAGAGAATAGCATATAATAAAGCTAGCCAAATTGGCATGTAAGTATACATAATCTGATTAGAGTCCATTAAACTAATATAACAGGAGTGCTTTGAGTTATCCATCAGGATAGAACCCTAATCTTATCTGGCCCTACCTGTTAATATATTAAGATATTTAGATATCTCAACATGATTTTAGAATGGTCCAAGTCATATTAAAACTATAAAGCCAGTTAAATTAATCTTTCACAAAGTAATTATTTTAGCATAAATGTATTCCCAATTGGTCATGAAATATATGTATACTAAAAGATTTTGTTCTTCTGTAATTCAGACGTAACTGCACATTCTGAATATTTGTTTGCTAACTTCAAAACACTGATTGTAGTTCATATTTTTCAGATCAAGTTGCTATGGCCATGGTCTATTGATATCAAGGCATGTATTCAACTAATAAGTTATAAAATTTTCAAATATTATGAAACTTTCCAAGACAAATACAAAATTTACAGTCCAGGGGATTCAGCCCAGAATTTTGCACATGCTAGGCAAATATTCAACCACTGAGCTGTGGATCTAGATAAGATCCTTTAATGACATGAAGCTCCAATATGCTAACAATATATACATGCTATATACAATGCATCCCTAGCACAGAGGCAGCCACTCATTTCCTTAGTGTGCATTTTGAATAGCACAAAATTGTTATTAGTAGTTTTCAAGAGAGTAACATCCTATTCAATGTTTTCAATGAGTGCATGGTAAACTATTTCTCCATTTAAATACACTCTCTTATCTATTAGTTTTTCTCTACTCATCCTTGTAGCAACTATGAGCACATCCAATCCTTTTTCCACATCAACCTTGTAAATGTGTGTTGAAAAGAGTTAATATTGTTTCTTTCTCTCAACACATAATTTCAGTTCCTTCAATTATCTGTTATAAATTATTATTTCCCATCTACTTATACATTAGTAAATATTAATTTTTATATGTCATATATACCAGGCATTGTGTTAGATGAAATGAAATTGAAATGAGCCATAAAATGTCATCACTCCTTGAGACAGTCTTAGTCTAATTGGGTAGGGCAGGTCCAGATGTATAGAGGACATTTTGAAGAGTACTGTAAAAATTGATAAGCAAGATATTTTAAAAAGAATGAGAAGTTGGTTCTACTTGGGAGGAAAAAAGACAGTGGGCAGCAGGGGAAAGGTTTAGACAGAGCTTGGGATGTGATAACCTGAGCCTTGAGTGTTCTATTAGAAGTTTCCAGTAGAATAAGAGAAATGGAAATTGCTAAATTCCATCAGTGATGAGGGGTGAATTTGACTGAAATACATCCTATACATGTATGAAAATGGCATAACTAAATCCATTATTAAGAATAATTAATGCATGCTAATAAAAATGGCAAATATGATTAATTAATAATTTGAAAATACTATGTTCTATAGTGATCATTAAGTGGTGTACTCTATCACCTGTGCTTCAGGTTTATATTCAACTGCTGCACTGTTGTTCACAGAATTCTAAGTATACAAATCTTGAATTCATTAAATGCACAGCATATGGACCAGTTTCATTGGATTTTTCATTTGTAAGTATTATCCATTGTATGTAACATAATTGAAGTAAAATGCTTGCTAGCTTCTTCATTTGCATCCCAGTCCAATTTCAAACTAATGTAGCATTTCTGTATAATTGATGTGTCATAAAAAACATTAATTTCCTTGCCAAGGCCAACATCAATGGGTGATTAATTCACTTGCATCTTGAGTCATGGTCTCATAGGAAGCATATCAGGGAACATGTGATATCTGGGAGCTAGTAATCCACTTATTTTTTTATTTCTTTCTACTTTTATCATTCAGCCAAATAATACTCCAAGACATATCACTGAATTGAAGCATTAATCCTCATGTCAAGAAATTATTTCTCTATGTTAGATTCAGTTTGTCTCCTAGAAAACCATTTTCTTCACAAGCCATTTCAAGGTCCCCAAATCAATCAGTTTGTTACCATCATTTTTATTTTATTTAAATATAGATATGAATTCATATTCCTTATTGGTCTCCTTATCATCTTGTATTTTTTCCACAATAATCTTTATTCTGATTGACTCAGACACAGCACAAATATAGTTATTTGGAAGAAGTACAACACAAACACAATGTCAGACAGAGGATGTACATGTGTTTATAAAGACATCATGCAAATAAGTAATAAACATAAACATTGCCCAATGAAAAATGATTAATTGTAGCCAGGTTTTCCTATATCCCAACTTGTCTTGCAGCTGCTCAAACCCAAGTAAACACACAGAGGCTTATATTATTTGTAAAGTGTATGGCCTATGGCAGGCTTCTTGCTAGCTAGCTCTTATAACTTAACACATTTCTATTAATCTATAAGTTGCCACGTGGGCATGGCATTTCCAGTCTTCTGGCATCTTGCTGCTCCTTTGGTGGTGGCTGGCATCTCTCTAGACTCTGCCTTTCTCTTTCCTGTCTTTCTCTTTGGATTTCCTGCCTGCCTATAAGCTGCCTTGCCATAGGACAAAGCAGTTTATTTATTAACCAATAAGAAAAACACAAATTCACAGTGTACAGAAAGACATCCCCCAGCACTTCCCCTTTTCTATCTAATCAAAAAGGAAGGTTTTAACTTTAACATAGTAAAATTACATATAATAAAACAGTTATCAAGCAGGAATTACAGTTATAATATCTAGTCTTTTTGTATTTGACAAAATTAAAGAAAATATTATATCTATCCTATATGAGTCTAAGGTTTCATATCCATTTTATCTTTTATCATAACCATATTTAGTCTTCAATTACATCAAAGACCTCAGAAGGATATAATATTACCTAAGTAAACAGGAAGTGGTTTGTATACAACTTCCAAAAATTCTGAAAATGACAGAGACAGCTGGCTACTTAGATAGTCACCCAAAGTTCCTCTGCAACATTGGGACATCTATCTTTAGCCTATAGGCCTTGAATTTTTTAGTTGCTTCTCCCTGTGTCCTATAGAATATCTCACAGTCTCCTCTGTGAAGCAGGAAACTGAAGAACCATCTCGCTTTATTTTGACAAAATGTAGTGGTCATTTTTCAATGGGTCTTGTATGTCCAATCTATACAACATTTTGTCAATCAGTCTAGGCAAGAACAGTTTCTTACCCAAATGGCCAGTGCTGCCAAAAAGAATATAAATTGCATATGGAGTGTCTTCAATGCCCATCTTCTTCTTTGCAGTAAATTGGTGCTGCTAGGAGCAGATGTGTCTCATTGTCCAGAAAGTCTAAGTTTTTAAAACATTTTAAATGCCATATTCTGTAGGTCTTTGAAGTGTTTGAAGATTACCTACCTAAATGAAATGTATCTATGTATACCTAGAAAACTTATCTAACATGAGTGATTATCATAGATGATTAGTTATTAATCTATATTTCTTAATTATATGTTACAATTTTAAATGAGTTGCATAAACATAATACCTTAAACAAGAGTAGAAATATATATATAGTGTGGTGATATTGTGTCCCCCAATATATTGTGCACCCTAATAAACTTATCGGGGTCAGAGAACAGAACAGCCACTAGATTAGATATAGAGGCCAGAAAATGGTGGCACACACACCTTTAATCCCAACACTTGAGATCCCATGTCTTTGCTTGGGAAGAACATACGCCTTTAATCCCAGGAATTGATGGCAGAAAGCAGAAAGGTATATAATGCATGAGGACTAGAAACTAGAGGCTTTTTAAGCTTGAGGCTTTTAGCAGCAGTTCAGCTGAGATACATTCTGGTGAGGACTCAGAAGCATGCTGTCTGAGGAAACAAGATCAGCTGAAGAGTTGGCAAGGTGAGGTTGGCTGTGGCTTGTTCTGTCTCTCTGACCTTTCAGAATTTACCCCAACACCTGGCTCCATGTTTTTTATTAATAAGACCATTTAAGATTCATCTTACATCAATTTCTAAATGGTCTTCTTAAATAAAACATGGAGCCAGGAATAGGGTGAAAATCTGACAGAGATCAGAGGAATTAGGAAAAGCTACCAGGCTCACCTCACCAACGCCATTGCTTCCAAAAGAGTGTGTGACTTCCTATATCTCCATGCCTATATTCCTTTCTGTTCTGTTGTCTCATTGGCTCTCTCAGCCTAGCTACATTACTTAGACCTCCAGAATTCTATGGTTGATGTTGGGATTAAAGGTGTGTGCCACCATTTTCTGGCTTCTATGTCTATGTAGTGGCTGTTCTGTTATCTGATCCCAGATAAGTTTATTAGGGTGCACAATATATTGGGGGACACAAAAATCACCACATTTCCCCTTTTTTGTCTAAAATACAATAAGTACAATTAAGTATATATAATATATACAGTCAAGAATTACATTAACAATGTCTAGTCCATTAACATTTGACAGATTCTGACAAAAAACTCCATTATGTATATTAACCATGTCCAGTCCATTAACATTTGACAAAGTCAGACAAAAATTTCATTATTTATCCTATTTTGATGAGTCCAATATAAAATTTGTATACCATACACAAAAATCCAATCCAGTGTAAAATATTTAAAACTAGTAGTTACCTTTTAAAAGTAGATTCAATATTCTTTTTATCTTATCATATTTATAGCCTCTTTTTTTCAGAGTAGATTCAATAATCTATCCTTTATCCATTTCTGTATCTTTTTTATTCATCATTTCTATATCCTCTTTTCTTTTTCTTTCTTTTTTAAAACAAGAACCCTGAATCTAAGAATCTCCTTTGATTACATCCTTCTGAGGTCTTTGGTGTAGTTTAAGACTAAATAGTTATAATTTTCCCTGATTATGATAAAATATAAGTTAGATATGAAACCTTAGACTCATAAATATAGGATAGACAGAATATTTTCTTTAATTTTACAAAATACAAATAGACTAGATACTGTAACTGTAATTCATGCTTGATTTTGTTTTATGTAATTTTACTATGCTTAAGGTAAAACTTTCCTTTTAAATAGAAAGAAAAGGGGAAATGATGGGGGTGCCATTCTGTATTCTGTGAATATGTGTTGCTCTGATTGCTTGATAAATAAAGCTGTTTGGCCAATGGTGAGGCAGAATAAGGTTAGGGGGGACATTCTAACTAGGGAGAGAGGAGAAGAAATCAGAGCTGAGCAGACACCATCCTGCCATCCAGAGAGCAGCATGTAATGGCACACAGGTAAAGCCACACAACACGTGGCAACCAAGATTTATAGAAATGGGTTAATTTAAGATTTAAGAGCTAGCTAGTGAGAAGCCTGCCATGGCCATAGTTTGAAAATAATATAAGCCTCTGTGTGTTTACTTAGGTCTGAGTGGCCCCGGCAGCTGGGCGGGACCAGACAAAACATTCACCTACAATATAGTATAACAAAATTAACTTTAAATTTGCATCAATAAACTAAAATCCATAGCAATGTAAAACATTTTAAGCAAGTGGTTGCTCTTTAAAAGTAGATTCAATAATCTACCATTTTGTCTTATCATATCTATATCCTAGCCCCTTTTTTTCTTTTAGAAAGAGATTGGCTATGACTGTCAAGGCAGCTAGGTCTTTCTGTCATAACTCATATTTTTTGGAAGTCGCTTGATGGCACTTCCTGTTTAACTAGGTAATATTATTTCCTTCTCACATCTCTGAAGGAGTTGAAGATTAGATAGTGATAGAGCTGGGTGGAAAGAGAAAGTGATGTAGCTAAGCGGAGAGAGGAAGTATGATGACAGGGCACAGAAAGGCGTATAAGTATACAGGAAGAAGCTCTCTCTGGAGGCTGAGGAGTTGGTAAGGTGTATTTGGCTGTGGCTTATCCTATTTCTCTGATCTCTTAGTTTTCACGCTAATATCTGGCTCTGGGTTTTTTATTAATAAGACCATTTAACAATCTGTCTTACAATTAATATGTATTCTTTTTCAATATATAAAAGCATACAATGAAAGGCTGGAGAGATGGCTCAGTGGTTAAGAGTACTAGCTGCTCTTCTAGCAGACCAAGATTTGATTTCTAGCACCCGCATGGAGGCTTACTAACAGTCTATAACTTAAGTTCCAGGGGCCCAATGTCCTCTTCTGCCCTCTGTGGACACCAAGCCTAGATGTGGTGCATAGACATACATGCAGGCAAAATACTCATATAAAGAAAATAAAACAAATAAAATAAAGTAAAATAAAATAATTTTAAAAAGGATATGCATTTTAAAATAACAACTTGGCCAGGCAAAACAACAATATAAAGTAGTGTATTTGTGATCTTAAGACACAGATCAATGTCTAGTGAATTGAATTTTCAAATATCATATAAATATTCTCTTCACCTGACACATCTAATTAAAAGTTCACAGTAGGTGACAGGAAGTTAGTTGCAGTTGTAACCTCAATTTGTGTTATGATATATTTGTGTCTGCTAAATAGCTGGGTGTTTATATTTCCTACCACCAGACAATGAATGTTTCTATGTTTGCAAACTTCTCATCTCACAATGGAATATTGAAGTCTTGGCCTTAAATGCTATTCTAGCCTTGCCTTGAGTTAATGTTCTCAAGCCTTAACTTTCAAAATATCATTTGGGCAATATTCATGTCTATTGATTATTTGCACAGTTCCTTTGTACACACATGTACATGCTTTGTCTGTTATTTTGTTTGTATTATATTTTCTCCAAATGACTATTTACTGTATGCATATCTTAAAAAAATATTTAAAATATTAAATGGAAGAAAGTATTTTGCAAGAAAATCATAGTTAAGCAATTCATAAACCAACCAACAAAATCAATGATAGTAAGCTTCTTAGTACTGGAATGGGGTATACATGAGTGGCACCAAGCGATATGAATATCACTTAAGAAGCTAATCACATGGTCCATAAATACTTGGAAAAAAGTATTTCTTTTATGGTATAAAGTTAGATTAATTGGGACAATCTGGTTTGTCTGGATCTCTAAATGAAGTTGTATTGCTTATACACCACATGAATTTTGATAAGTAATTTAACTACTATACAGTTTAATTTCATCTTTCAAAAAACAGTGAAAACCATCAAACCTTTATTTTAAGATAAAATGTTTTATGAAAGCTAAATAATTTGGAATATCAACTGGCAAACCATAAACAATTAATATATGCTAACTAGCAGTAGTACTGATAGTAGAATTCATCATTGTAGTGATAGACAATTTCCAAGCTAGTGTAGGATACATACATATACATAGTATTTAAAAATAAATAAATAGATACATATATAAAGCAACAAGCTTAGTCTGATAGCTTGGGCCTGTAATTCAAGCTCTCAGGTAGCAAGAGGATTGCCATGAATATGAAGCCAGCCTGGGCCACATATTGAGGTCTAGACCACTGTGGTCTACAAAATGAGAAAATGTTTCAAAATACCAACAACCAAAAAAAATAGGAAAAAGAAATTTTAAATCTATAATAATGAAAATCCTACTAAAAATTAGAACATCTTCCTAAGTATCACTAAGGACTATTCTCTGCTTTTTACAATTTTGGCCTTGGAATAGAATACAGAACACATTTCTCAGTTTTTAGAAGCAGAGATATTAAAAGGAACTATGCACATGGCACAGGATAATTTTAATCTTTTATTCATTATTGTATTGTTAGTTATTATTCTTGTAGTTTCTTTCATCCAGGAAAGAGAAGAGTGAAAAGAAGACACTAATAGCCATTAGACATTTTTAATATCGTTCACCATTCCTAACCACCAAGGAAGTACATATCAGAACTACTTTGTGATTCCATCTCACTCTAGTAAGAACGGCTATTATCAAGCCAAAAAAAAGTGACAATAAATGCTGGTGAGGCTGAAGGGAAAAGAGAACCCTATACACTGTAGGTAGGTGTGTAAACTGATGCAGCTACTGAGAAAATGAAGTTGAAATTTCTCAGAAGGACTAGAAAAGGATCCTGCTATATGAGCCAGCTATACCACATGTGAACAGAAGACTTCATATCCCACCCCAGAAATTCTTGAAATATTCATTGTTTCAGTACTCAAAATAGTAAGGAAATGAAGTCAGCTTCGATGGCCATCAGCTGACAAATGGTTAAAAAAAGTGGGGTATACAGTGGAATGTAGTTCAGTAACGAAAAATGACATTTGCAGAGAAATGGGTGGATATGGGAAATATGACATTAACTCAAGTCTCTCTCAGATGTGGTCCTTTCTTTTAGTTGGGGGGCACAGAACTGAAAATAGAACTAAGAAAGATGCAGGAGAGATGTTGAGGAAGAAAGGAGGGGAATACTATACACGTGACACTAGAGTTTAAAAGAAGCTGTGCAGACTGGGAGACAACACAGTGGAGCAAGCAGATGCAGGGGAAGGGGAACAGTAGGATCAGCAACAACAGCACAATGATGATGAAAATGCCATATGAACATACAACATTTTATATACTAAGCACATAGATGAAAGTAGAAAAATAAGGAAAATAAACATGTACATCTTGAAGAGGCATCAGACTGGAGGTAGACAACAATGCGCTTTGTGGTGACAATATCAACAGAATACAAAATAGAGCCTGAGTGGATTTTTATGTATATGATGTATTGCAAACTTAGACTGTGGCCCAGAAAGATAAACAAAGTGAGGAGCAGAAAACATATCATCTTGTGCATTTTAGGAAGCAAACTAGGTCTATAACACTGAATAGAATAATGAGGGAACTTGTAATTGAGAAGACCTGGAACTCTAACAGATAAAAATCAAGTAGGTACTCACCATTTCCCATTATAGTTTCTTTTCTCAACAAAGTCTATACTAGGGCAAAGAGCCCTGCAAAATACTGCTATATTGATTATATTTATTACTGCTATATTGATTATAGATGGGGGTAATTAATTACCTCTCCCAGGGCTGAGATCAGCCTGTCCAATAGGCAGAGTAACAGATGAACTCCTCAGTGAGTCTCAGGCCTTAGTTAGAATCTATCCCGAAGCTTATTAAATAGCCTAGAGCACTAGGGCCTTAACTACAGAGATGATGCCACAACAGTAGTTTTGCTCTAGCGAGGATTTTAGAATTCTGTGTTTATTTTTTACTCTTCGGCCACTTTCCTAAGAAAAGCCCTTGAAAGTGTCCCACAGACCATATTTTAGAAATGACATGCACATGATTTCAAGAGCATCTTGAAATTCTCTAGCTATCTAGAAGTTTTCAAATGAACTTTGTGTCAATGCTCTGAAATTTCCCTATTGCTGCATGATATTGCCCTCATCACTGGTGAATTTCTCACAAGGTTATTGAGAGAACTAAAGTCAGGAATACATATAAATATGGAGAATATTTTAGACTATCTTGTCTTGTTTTGTTTTTTAGTTCTCTCTGCCTGAAACTTATTTTTCATCAGTCAAGCTATGATTTATCAGGAATCACAGCTACTAATTTAACCACTATTATTTATGAGTCGATGGCAAGTTCTTGAGTCTGTTGGAGAAGAAAAAGGTATTTTACAATAATGACATCTATTCTTTGCTTTTTAAATATTTTAATTAAGTTTATTCTTTATAATTAACATATATGATGCATTCTGATCATTCTTTTCCTCCAACACCTTTATTATCTTTTCATGTTGTTTTTGTTTTTGTGATCCACGGAGCTTATTTTTGAAATTATTTTTGAGCACTTGTCAATTGCCCATGAATGTGATAAGTACTTGACATCATATGAGATAAAAGCTACTGATATCTCCATTTGATGGATAAGAAAACTGCGGGTGTTAAAGGTGAAGGAGTGTTAGAAAGTACGATTGTTATTGATGAAGCCGAGATTAGAGTATACAAGTGCAGAGCACCCAGATTCTGCTCTCAACAACATTACAAGAGGGCTTTGGAGAGACATTCCAGTGGGATAAGCAATCTCTCTCCAAGAGCCTCCCATAAAGGGCAATGGACCCTGAGAAGATCAACACTGCATCACTGACACCTCAGGGACCCGAGATAGCAGTAAGTTGGTCCTGCCAGGTTATCTTTTGTAAATAGTGAGTCTTTTTCTGCTTGTCTGAGCAGCGTGAATAAGTGAAGGGCAAACATGATGGGGAGGAAATAAATGTGCTAATTCCATTTCTCTGAAGTTCACATCAAAATTAAAGGTTCCACTTCAAAACAATGGATGTGGGTACTTAAGAATTCATCAGAAACACTCTAATTTCTACAATGTGCTTTATGAAGAGTAAAATGAAAGTTTTAACAAAATCCCTATCAGGTGCCCTGCTTAGAAAGGAAATTTAGACCTAGAGATGGCCATTTCACCAACTTGCTTAATAGATTACTGACAACAGAATTATTTGAAACTAGTGCAAGCCACATAGGTGTATGGTATAGCTGCATGTGTCCTAGCATCTCTAATACTAAAAAGTCAGTAAAATAAAAGTTTCATTTAAGTGGATTGTGGTAAATCTCATTAATGGAGTATTCTCTAATAACTGATGCTGCATCACATTTGGAATAAACAAGTCCACATCATGGAGCTTGACTTATAAAATCAGAACAACATGTCAATTATTATTTTAATGAACAGCTGCTGCTAGGACAAGGATTTTCACTCAGACATGACTAATGCCTTCATATCATAATCATAACACATGTCATACACCTTCATTAAATCCTCAGTTTCCTCATGATTAAAATGCAGACAATAAAGGTAACAAAGTCAGGAATACATGTGACACTTGTAACATAATGTCTGAAACAGTCTAAGTCCTTAATAAATTCTACCTATTCTTATAAAACCTTTGCTTGTAAGAATAGAAGATAAATGATTGTTAGAGCTCTTCATCCTAAATGAGGTATCTATATCACCTCCACACACCCTCTGTTCCCTAGGCTAAGGGAACATGGCAGGACATGGGCAGTAGAATTTAAGAAACAGACACTGGAGAGGGGCACTGTGAAATGCTGGCTTTCCAGACGTGACATAGACAAAGCACTCAGGGACTTCCAACAGCTATGGTTACCTGCTCCTGACCTACACAAGATTGAGCCTATCAACATTTCATCATGGAAAGGCAAGGAGCTCCTGAGTCTCCACCATTCCCTGAGGGATTATTGACAGTTAATGTTGGCTAGTGGAAGGGATGTCGCTTTTTTCAGTGATACAGCAGGTTTTAAGTTGCCCATGCTCCAATAAATAATCTCTCATCCACTCTCATACAGGCAACTGTTTTTAAACTCACTAGATCTCTCTGTCTCTGTCTCTGTCTCTCTCTCTAACACACACACACACACAAACACACACACACACACACTTGAATGTAGGGGAAGGACTTGTTGAGAAGAAGGGTTACAATAGTAGCAGAAACAGTATTGAGATCCTGTAATGAGGGCAAGAAGGATTACATTTCATTATATACATGGACAAAGCTGTTAAAGAATTACAAGTCAATAAAATTTTTAAAGCATTGCTGGTAAGACTTTATGTTTATAATTACATCTCTCGCTCCAATTACCTGATCAACAGCCTACCTATTGTCATTTCATGGGAGACTTCTTTGCTAGGTAGAAAACTTTTTCTTTTAAAATGGAAACCATGCTCATTACTACACGATGACTTGAGGAAGAATAAACCAAATGTCTTAAAGGACAGAAACAAAACATTTTAATTTCCATATCTTGTACTAAATATGCAAGCATTGCAGAAACTGCAACCCCTCCCACTATTGCACACATACCGGGTATGGAGCTACCTTATTGACTCGTTCAGCTCCAAGCACCAGAGGAAGTGTCAATCTCTGCAGACAGGTGATACTACCATAAAGCTGAGGCATCACTGATTTGGCTGGGAAGTATACAAAACATCCTTTGGGAATTCAGACAATCGTTTACTTAAGTAGAAAAAGAAGAGTAACCAAAAATACCACGTCCCCATGATTGCTGTGTCATCTACAAAGGTGGCCCACTGATGACACCACAAGTGGTAGGATATATGACTATTGGCAACCCAATTCTAGGCTGTAGCAAAGAAGTTTGGCAGATTCTAGAGAGATGGCTCAGTATAAAAGAGCATGCACTCCTCTTCCAGAATATGTGAGTTGAGTTCCAAACACCACTGTCGGGCATCCCACTACCATCTGTAACTGCAACTCCAGGAGATCCCATTTTCCTGGTCTCTAAGGCTACATGCACTAATGTGTGCATACTCGTATGCAGACACTAACATTTACGCAGAAGTAAAAGTAATCAAAATAAGTCTTGAGAAAAAAAGTGATAAAGAGTGCAGCTTTATTCTGAAGTGACAGATTTACTTTAGCAGAATATGCTAGGTGAAGGGAAACTAGAGACAGATGAGTAGGTAGTGGTACCTCTCCACAGGGTTCCTATTGTCTCTCAGCACTGGAGCATCACAGTGTCAGCAAGCATCACAGAAGCTTCCTTAGAGCTTCATTTTATAAGACCTGTGTGGGTACATGTGAAATGGCCAGGCACAATCATGTAAGGATTGAGATAAGAAACAGACAATCACGGAGATGGAGAGATATCTAAACACTTACGAGTACTTGCTGTTCCTGTTGAGGATCTGGTTTCAGTTCCCACCAAATGGCTTACAGCTCCAGTTCCAGGGGATCCAGAGTCCCCTTGTGGCCTCTACAGACACAGTCACACACGCAGTACATTGACAAACATGCAGAGAAAGCACTCATATGCACAAAATAAAACTAAATAGATCTTGAAGAGAGACAGGCAATCAAACCTCAATTCAACAGAGTCCCACTAAGATACAAAACTTGAAATCAGATCATAGGTTAATCATCTTTTCATCAAGGGAAGATGAAAGAGGAAGGTTTAACTAACCTTGCATGATAGAGATTTTTTTTCTTCTGGATGATTTTCAAAAGAGTCTGGAATTTAAATTGTCCTGTTACAGGGAGCAGGCAGTGTTCTGAGGGGGATCTGTACAGAAGCTTTCTCCATACCTAGAAACTTATGCTGTGTAATGCTGTGCCAAGTGTGGTTAATAGGGGTTTCACCTTTCCAGTGTCATTATTTTCTTTTGAAACAATCTGGCAACACTGCTCAAACGGATATTGAAGGGGTAAGGACAAGCCACATGCTTTTTATTGGCAGACAATGACTCTAAAGGACCTTTATTTCAAAATAAATAATTCTGGCAGAGGCAAACTACGTAAACAATCACCAAGTCTTTTATATGGGCTGAAAATACTGGGACAAAAAAGGGAATTTTGCTCTAAGTTTTAAAAGATTAATACATTTCTAAAATTACTTTACATATAAAGTGGAGGAAATATAATTTTAAATACTTATTTGCATTAAAATACAAAAACTGCTTGGCTCTTAGCAGCTGGGATAAAAGAAAATTATAAACCTTGCTTAAGAAAAAGAGGAAAGTTGACAAACAGTACGTGTTTAGTTTACTCTCAAGGATGGACTAACACCATTACCAAAGGACTTCATCTGTTGCATACGTGAACTCATAGTGTCCGTGAATACATTCACATGATCTACAGAAGATCAAGCCAACTAAAACCTCAGCATATATGAAGGAGGGGGCTCATGAAGTCCCAACCCTAACTGAGGGCTAGAGTTAGAAGGCAAATCCCCATTGCTGAAGACGCCGTGTTCTTAGGACTCAGGGTCCAGATGTCTTTAAATTGGAATTGACCCTTTCTCCCTGAGAACTAGCTTTTATGGTAGCAGAAGGTGCCATGCAAGCTTCTGAAGGAGGGAAGCAACAAACAGTCCTATCCAGCTATGATGCCTATGAACTACAACAATGACCAGCATGGCACAATAACCCTAAGGGTGCAGTAGTGGCACACATAACCATGACAGTAACCAACCACTCTCTACTTGGACTAAGAAATGATCAAGAAGAGGGAAATCATGCCTGATACTGGAAACCTAGCCAACTACCCAGAGCTAGTAAGTACTTGGATCTTGGAGGAAAACGTACAACAGCCATTTTGCTAAGCCAGCCATTATAATCCCTAACTACATTTTAAATATTCATCCTTATACCGACAGATTAAGTGCAGTTCTCACAACTCATCAGGGAGACATCTCTTTGCAACAGACAGAGACCATTACAGAGAACCACAGCTGATCAGAATTCAGAGTTGTGAAGCCCAGGCCTGATGAACACATCTACAATAGAGCTCCTGTATCTAATGCTTGGGGATCATTGAGGAGGACGATGTGGGAAGACTGTAACACATAGATGAGCAGTAAGTTTGCTGGGAGATTGTGTCTTTTACAAATGTCAGAAAAGCTACACCAGTGAAGTCTCATTAATGTGGCTGTCTAACCAGAACCGGAACAGGGATGAAACCAATAAACCTGCTAAAATGAAAGACAGAAATATCATGATGCCTCAATCCTAGGCAAAGAACTATTGGCAAATAAGAAATGCTGAGAGTGGGAAAAATAGTCTACCCCATGGAAGAGAACACCAATTGGTTACATAATACCAAAGGATTAACCCTGAAAACACATACACACAAATACATTTGTACAGACTAAGTAGGTTGTATTTACATATTTAGGAATATGTCTGTGTGTGTGTGTGTATAACAACAATTACAGAAAAAAGAGACCATAAGTTTGAAAGAGAGCAAAGGGAATACATGAGAGGGATTGGAGGGTCAAAAGGGGGAAAGAATACAATTATAGTAGAATCCCCAAACATAAAAATATATAATTTTAAAAATAAAACACACACAGCTAATGAATATTGACGTTATCTCCCTCCTTCTCCCTAATTTAAGTCCCCCATTTTTTTATTTTCCCTCTTCAAATCACTTCTACCCGTTTTTCCCTCTGTATTGCTCCTTGGAAATCTCATGGTCCTCTTTTACCTTCCTGGTTTCTGGAGTAACTCCAGATTACATAGTCATATCTGAAAACTTGTAGCTAGGAACCACAGATGAGAGAGCCCCAATTGACTATCCAATACCAAGTGGCCAACCCTGTATGTACATGCAGGTAACATTAAATATACTGAGCAGGCTGTATTTGAACATGTATATGAACATGTATATGAACATATGTATGTTATTTATAAAATTTGAACTACAATATGTCCAGCTATACTATTCCTGTGCATATAGCCAGTAGGCTCTGTACCATAAAACAGAGATACTCACATATCTATGTATATTGTTGCCCTATTTATAACAGCTAGGAAATGAAATCAACCTAGAAGTCTATCAGTTAATAAATAGATAATAAAATATGGTATACAAGCTGTTTTTATGGTATTCAAATCACTGATTTCCTTGATGGTTGGCTTCCATGGTAAATTTCTTTAATTCCTTCAATTTGAACTGATTATATTAACTGTGCTCTATTTAGACAGGACTTCTTTTTCAGCCCATTTCCAGCTGCCCACTTAGTTGTTCTATTGTGTACTGAAGTGTATGCAGACATTGGTTCTGCTCCAATTTCACTTGCACTTAATGACCCAACCCTATGGCTTCCTTCACATCTGTGAGCTACTCTTATTTATTACTGTTGTCAGCTAATGACTCGTCATCTCACATCTCTAAATACTCAAGATATTATCTCCTATGTTTGTTCAAACTAGATAGCTAAAGCTGTAGCCACCTATTTACTCCCACATTTTTATGTATGAAAACTAATTTTTTTCCTCCAATGTAAAGATTTCTTTCCACCTAATAACCTATTTACTTTCTGTTTTGTCTTTTCCTTGGGAGAAATGGCCTGAAGCTCTCTTTGTCCCACCTGATCAATAAGCATAGCTGGGTGTGATGTAAAATAAAGTTTGCATTCTATTGTTTCCATAGCAACCATCACACATAGGATTAGATATAAAACTACTTTCTGATATGAATGTTTCTGATAAAAGGCTTAGAGTTGCCAAACAAGGCTTTCTAGAACAAAACTTTTCAAAAACACATTGAATTAGAATTTCGTATGGTTATGAAAAAAGTCAAGAGAAAGTTCACTGCACTGTATCCAAACGCAAATAACCTCCCGGGGATTTGTATTTTAACACCTTAAAGTTTTTTATCTAAGAAGAAGGCTAGAGAGAGTTGCTATCAGATGGAGCTGCTCCCTGCTTTTCAGAAAAGAATGATTGTAACATGAACTCCTGAAAATCGACTTGTCTCCCCTTTGTGTTTTCTGATTCTATTTTTTTCTTCTTCCTCCATATCTTGAAAAATCACCATTCTACATCGCACCTCTTACCTTATGTGTTTTGAGTATGCCTGTGAGCATGCTCTTGCTCTTTTCTCTGTTTTCCTAGCATCTCATTGCATCAGTCATCCACAGACATTATTCTTCTTAGCACTGATTTATTCCCTTTAGGAAGCAGACACACACAAGTCTGTAAACAATAATCCCTTTCCTTATTCCCCATTTCATTTTCAAATTACAGCTCCACTTTTCTACTTCATTCAAGTTAATATTTGGATATAACACTTGCTTCTCCAATTCCTCACCCCATGTTCACCCTTCAGAAACTTGTAATGTAGATTCTAGTTTTCCATCATTTTATTTGATTTACTCCTTATTAAATATCCTACTATTCTTTCCCTGATAGACTATCCATGTCCTACATGATAGTCCTATACCATTTTGCATAGTGGCAATGCTAAGGGAACTAGATGAGTTGAGACACACACACATACAATACACACCCCCCACC
>LZPO01034899.1:270385-301350 GCA_001675575.1 Neotoma lepida | reverse complement strand
AGGTAAAAGAAGGGAGGGAATGTAGGTGTGAACTTGATCAAAACACATTATATGTATGAAGGAAATTCTCAAACAATAAAAACCAAGAAAAATGTAAAACTTCCTCCCAGTTAATGAGTCTGGGGATGACTTAGTTCTTATTTTGTTTGTCCTGTTGGCAGCAATCAGCACAAATGGCTAGTTCTGTCTCTCTAGGTTCATGCTCTAATTCCTGCATCCCTAATTATGTCTTCTCACTGTCATTGCACATGCATTCTATTGTCCACTTCTCTATCATATTAATTCCTCAAGATGCTGCCTTTTGCTCACCTCACTTACCATTTTACATTTTCTCTACACTTTAGCCTCTCTTGTGGCTTCACAATCTCAGTAATCTAACTTGGTATTCCCGACTTCTCTGGTTAATTTGAGACATGCTCATCCAAATGCCTGTGACTTAGTAGGTCTACATATGTATCCTAAAACCTCTTTAATCTCAAAATATATGTCTCTGAATTTACTATCTATCCACTTCCTCCACTCACCAAACCACCTTTGTTTCCTCATGGTTTTCATTTTCTAAGCTAGTGCCAATAACATTTGCTGATCCATACTTAGGCTAAAAATCCAGAGAAATGTTCAACAATTGTCTTATTGAATACTCCCGTGTATCTAATCAGTATGAACACAGCTTAATTATACCCTAGAAGGTTATTAGGTGTTTGAGTGACAGGCAGCACGGACATATTCTATTCTGTTAGTTCCCTTGGAGGAACTAACAGAATTCTATTCTAAAGTTCCCCTTGGAGGAACTTTAAACTGAGAGTTTTATGTAGTAGGACTTCAATATTTTGTTTAATTTGAATTTAATTCTTATTACATAAACCATAAAGTCTTCATGAGAAATGTATCTAGAGTTAATCATGGGGAGTACAATCTCAGTAGACATTATAAAAAGCATATTTTGATAAAACAGATCAATCATTCGGACTCAAATATCCTGAGCATCTGTGTGATAAGTGATCCTTTTCTTAAATATCTCACACAGCTCAACTGCACACAAAAATGAATGTTCATGACATTTTCCACAAGCCCAGATCCGAGATGATCTTTTTGCTTTTGTCCATCAGCTCTGCAGTTCATTAAAGTGGCTTCACAAAAAATATTCAGACAAAGACTATTAATCTAACCAAGATATCAACTTCATGATAAAGAATTGCAGTAGAATTTGATTATGCTCCAGTTCTCCTCTGCTTTCTTCCTCATGATTTTTGATCATGGTGTTTTATATTAAAGTCATGTCAGGAAGTCACAAAGGTGACAGATTCTCCTTTAGGCTTTACATCTAATATATAGTCAAAAACTGCTTTTCTAAGTTGCTCTGCACAGATCCATTTAAAGCTCTAGTCCACAACTGACAGATGTGCTGACTTCTGATAAAAATGGCCCAGTGTATTTGCTCTGTGTTACTTAGTTTTGTGTTAGATGATGAGAGCCACCACTAATGATTCTGCTTTGGTCAGCAATGAAGTTTATTATGACATCCATTCTGTCCTCTCATAATAAAAAATACCAGAAGTCATTGTGATGAAAACATAAAAGGTCATGCTGAAGATTATCAATGAAATAGAAAGATAAAAGATGCGAAAGTGACCGGAGAACTGCATATCAAATAATCTCAATCTTGGCTTTATTTTATTGAATCTATGCAAATAGTGGTAAACTCAAATCCCAAGCAACTGGAGAGAATTTATATAAATGGTAATTCATTCAGAAAATGCTACAAAAACCTTAAAATGATGTGTTTTCATGGCAAATTCAGGAAATAAAGTGGCATGTGTATATTAAACATGCTCTCTGAATTCCCTGTTTTCGTGTGGAAAAATAGATTTTCTCCACAGGATTTTCTAACTACAGCTTAGGAATGTTGGAGGCAATGAAAGGGAACTATTGTAACATGACCTTAAAAGGAAATGAAGACAGAAACTTTCCCCCCAATGTATCTGCAAGTGTTTTACTGAGTTAGTTCTTTGACAATTCATCCATGTATGTAATATTGTCTGGTCACTGTCTCCCTTCACCCTCTCTTCTCTAGCTCCATCAATAACCAGACAAAATGGGGACTTAACCCACACTACAGAACTATTTCTTAGGGATGGATTCAGGGAAAGGAGGAATCATTGAAATTCAGCCAGGTATGCTTGAGGCTCTAGAGGATGGTTCCAGTACAATGGTCGCAAAAACGGCCTTAGGTAAACTAAATGGATCACATGGCAAAACCAAAACCTTGTCAGTATAAATTGTATAAGACAATGGGATTCATTGTGACATTTTCATGCATGCATATAATGCACTTTGATCCTATGCATATTCCATTACCCTTTCTTGTCACCTGCCATTCCCACTAACCCATTGTCTCTTCCAAAATTGTCCCTCTTCTAGTTTCATTTCTTATTGTTTAAATCTAGATTCTTCTGCAGATGAAAGAATACAGTATTTGTCCTTCTGTGTCTGGATTCATTCTCTTTTTCTTGAATATGGCATACTTATCTTTTATGAATAAATAATATTACATTAGGTATATGTACCACATTTTCTTTGTTCATTCATCTGTTGATGGATGTCTATTATGTTTCTATGAGTTGCCAATTAGGCCATGACAAAATGAGTATACTGATATTGATTCCTGAGAGGATATAGAATGTGATATGATAGCAGTATCTTGATTTATAAACATATAATATCAGACTCTATGCCACCTTTATAATACAGTGCTTAAAGCAATAAACAGCTGAGTATTTCAGATTAAACATTCAGTGAGTAAAACATATAGTGACAGGTACTGCTTACTACTGATAACTTGGCAAACATAAGTTATCTAGGGGTTCTAGCCATTATTTTTAATGAAAGGAAATGTTAAATTTAAAGAAATTAAATTTAGAAAGGTAGCACAATAACTCAAAGAGCCAGAAGTCAACCATAGCTATTATTACAAAACCAATGCTCTCTGTAGCACATAGCGGCCATATTTAAATAATGGAGGTATCTGTGGGAATGAGTTAGAGACTTTATCACACTATTCAGAGGCACTGGCAAAACCTAAGTTTAACGTTGGGGAAATATAGATATGAACATGGAAAGGAGTGCCAAGTAATTATCTTCCACTAATTTTTACATAACACATGTCATAATAATTTGATGATTTGGCACAAAATACAATCTTCTCTTTCAATTTTACACAATGACTAGAATTTTGGTGCCTATCAACTTGAAGAAACTATTCAACATTTGTATACATAATACTCTTGGGTAGACACTTTTTCAGTTCTTTGATACTCAATCCATTCTCATTTCAAAGGTTGTTCAATAAAAGGGTATATATTCCTCAGAGAGAAGACCTTTTGTGTTATTCTTGTGGATGCAATCAACTGCAAAGAAAATCTACAAATAAAAAAATTCTTGATCATATTGACAAAGAAAAAATTGGTAGTGTAGGATGCCAATTTGGTTACTATTTGAAATACAATGTTTTCATCTCCACTGTAGACCTGTTCTCATTCACTAACATTGTGTGCAGTATTTCTTTTAAAACATTAATGACACATATGATTAAATGAATTTTAGAATAATAAGAGAGCTATGTAAATATCATCAAAATCACTTGCTGAACATTTTCATTTCTTCAAAACCAAACAAATCCCACATCCATTAACTGTGGTCAGTCCACTAACTCTACTCATATAAGACTGTGGCCAATATTAATTCACTTTGTCTCTATGAATCAAATTTCTGTTGGCTCAAATTTTCAATCTTTTCTGTTTTTTAAGAGAACAGTCACAATCAGGTGAACCATATAAAGTTAGTATCTGTATTGACCAACATTTGCCAAACTGGGAAAAAAAAAGGGGGGGGAAATGTGAAAAAGAAGCTTCACATGTTGTAAAGTCAAGACCTGTAAATTTTGCTGACTTTTAGTCAGTGGGCATCCTTTCTATGCTTTGGCTTTCAAGAAGCTAAATCCACCCTTTGGAAATACAACATTTTCATTTATCCCCAGGAAGGGTAATACTAAGTAAGCTTTCTTATAGCATTGAGAGTACACCCAAGTAATGGTCTAGTCTTGAAAAATCTCAATGCATGGAACCAAGGTTGCTGTGCTCCACATTGCCAGTCTCTCCATTTACTAGTTTACTGAACACTCTAGCAACCTAAAGTGTTTCAAGGAGAGTACAAGGGTAGGAGTTTCGATGTTAAAAAATTGTTTTTTTGGCCGGGTGGTGGTGGCGCACGCCTTTAATCCCAGCACTCGGGAGGCGGAGGCAGGCGGATCTCTGTGAGTTCGAGGCCAGCCTGGGCTACCGAGTGAGTTCCAGGAAAGGCGCAAAGCTACACAGAGAAACCCTGTCTCAAAAACCCCAAAAAAATTGTTCTTTGTTTTTAATACCACTTAATAGGTTTGTGATTTTAATTTTTTTCATTTTCTTTATTAAGAATTTTTTTTACTAATTTTACATACCAGCCACAGATCCCCTTCTCTTCTGTTCTCCCACTCCCCTCCCCAGGCTTTCCACCAACCCACCCCCAATTCCCTCCTCCTTACCTCAGAAAAGGTGAGGCCTCCCATGGAGAGTCAGCACAGCCTGGTACATTCAGCTGAGGCAGGTCCAAGCCCCTCCCCATGCATCAAGATGTACAAGATGTCCTACCATAGTTAATAGGCTCAGAAAAGCGAGCTCATTCGCCAGGGAAAGATCCTGATCCTACTGCCAGGGACACTTTAAGCAGACCAAGATATACAACTGTCTCACTTATGCAGTGGGCCTAGTCCAGTCCCATGAAGGCGCCACAGCTGTTGGTCTGAAGTTCACGAGTTCCTGCTAGCTGGATTTGGTTGTTTCTGTCGGTTTCCCCATCATGATCTTAATGCCCTTGCTCATAGAATCCTTCTCTCTCTTTGACTGGATTCCTGGAGCTCAACCTGGTGCTTGGCTGTGGATCTCTGCATCTGCTTCCATCAGTTACTGGATGAAATGTCTATGATGACAGTTAGGGTGTTCACCGATCTGATTACCAGGGTAAGCCAGCTCAGGCACCCTCTCCACTATTGCTAGTAGTCTAACGTGAGATCATCCTTGTGTATTCCTGGGAACTTCCCTAGCTCCAGGTTTCTCCCTATCCCCATGATGTCTCCCTCTAGCAAGTTATGTCTTTGACTGTTCTCCCACTCTGTCCCTGTTCCATATCAACCATCCCATTCCCTTATGTTCTCATCCCCCATCCCCTACCCTCTATTGCACCCCATCCCCAGTGTCCTCAGGAGATCTCATCTGTTTCCCCTTCCTAGGGCAATCCATGTGTCCCTCTTAGGGTCCTCCTTGTTAGCTAGTTTCTCTGGAGCTGTAGGTTGTAGTCTGATTGTCCTTTGCTTTACATCTAGTATCCACTTATGAGTGAGTACATACCATGTTTGTCCTTCTGAGTTTAGGTTACTTCACTCAGGATATTTTCTAGTTCCATCCATTTGCCTGCAAATTTCATGATGTCATTGTTTTTTACTGCTGAGTAGTACTCTATTGTGTATATGTAGCACATTTTCTTAATCTATTCTTCAGTTGAGGGGCACCTAGATTGTTTCCAATTTCTGGCTATTACAAATAATGCTGCTATGAACATAGTTGAGCAAGTGTCCTTGTGGTATGATTGAGCATTCCTTGGATGTATGCCCAAGAGTGGTATCATTGGTTCTTGAGGTAGATTGATTCCCAAATTTCTAAGAAAACACCATACTGATTTCCAAAGTGGTTGTACAAGTTTGCACTCCTACCAACAGTGGAGGCATGTTCCACTTGCTCCTCATGCTCTCCAACATAAGCTGTCTTCAGTGTTTTTGATCTTAGCCATTTTGACAAGTGTAAGGAGGTATCTCAGAGTTGTTTTGATTTGCATTTCCCTGATGACTAAGGATGTTGAGCATTTCCTTAAATGTCTTTCAGCCATTTTAGATTTTTCTGTTGAGAAATCTCTGTTTCGCTCTGTAGCCCATTTTTTAATTGGATTGTTTGATATTTTGATGTCTAGTTTCTTGAGTTCTTTATATATTTTGGAGATCAGCCCTCTGTCAGATGTGGATACAAATTGAAAAGGAAGAAGTCAAACTTTTGCTATTTGCAGATGATATGATAGTATACATAAGTGATCCCAAAATTTCTACCAGGGAACTCCTAGAGCTGATAAACACCTTCAATGTAATGTGAATCTTAAACAGTGTTATTAATAAAAAACTCAGGGCCAGATGTTGTGGTAAATTCTGAATGATCAGAGAGACAGAACATGCCACAGCCAACCTCACCTCGTCAACTCCTCAGCTGATCTTATTTCCTCAGACTGCAGGCTTCTGAGTCCTCACCCAAATGAATCTCAGCTGAACTGCTGCTCAAAAGCCTAAAAGCTTAAAAGGCCTGAAAAGCCTCTTGTTTCTGGTTCTCATGCCTTATATACCTTTTTGCTTCCTGCCATCACTTCCTGGAATTAAAAGCATGTATCTTTCCCAAGCAAGACATAGATCTCAAGTCCTGGGATTAAAGGTGTGTACCGCCATGCTTGGCTCTGTTTCCAGTGTGGCCCTGAACTCACAGAGATCTGGATGGATCTCTGCCTCCGGAATGCTAGGATTGAAGCCATGTGTGCCACCATTTTTTAACCTCTATGTCTATCTAATGGCAGTTCTGTTCTTTGACCCAATATAAGTTTTATTAGGGTACACAATATTTTGAGGGACACAATACAATCACCACACCACCACCCACAATAATGTGGTGGGATATAAGATTAACTCAAAAATATCAGTAGCTCTCCTATATACAAATGATAAATGGGCTGAGAAAGAAATCAGAGAAACTTCACCCTTTACAATAGCGACAAATAATATAAAATAACTTGGGGTAACTTTAAGCAAGTGAAAGATCTGTATGACAAAAACTTTAAGTCTTTGAAGAAAGAAATTGAAGAAGACATCAGAAAATGGAAAGATCTTCCATGTTCATGGATAAGTAGGATTAACATAGTAAAAATGACAATCATACCAAAAGCAATCTACAGATTCAATGCAATCTCCATCAAAATCCCAACACAATTCTTCACAGACCTCAAAAGAATAATACTCAACTTCATATGGAAAAACAAAATACCCAGGATAGCTAAAACAATCCTGTACAATAAAGCAACTTCTGGAGGCATCACCATCCCTGACCTCCAGCACTACTATAGAGCTATAGGAATAAAAACAGCTTGGTATTGGCATAAAAACTGACATGTAGACCAATGGAATCATATTGAAGACCCTGACATTAATCCACACACGTATGAACATCTGATTTTTGACCACAAAGCCAAAACTGTACAATGGAAAAAAGAAAGCATCATCAACAAATGGTGCTGGCATAACTGGATATCAACATGTAGAAGATTGCACATAGATTCATATCTATCGCCATGCACAAAACTCAAGTCCAAGGGCATCAAAGACCTCAATTTAAAACCAGTTACACTGAACCTGATAGAAGAGAAAGTAGGAAGTAGTCTTGAACACATTGGCACAGGAGACCACTTCCTAAATATAACACCAGTAGCACAGACACTGAGAGCAACAATTAATAAATGTGAACTCCTGAAACCAAGATGCTTCTGCAAGGCAGAGGACATGATCAATAACACAAAACGACAGCCTACAGAATGAGATTTTAAACTTTTTTATTTTTACTCTTATATTCAGTAAAATAATGATACTGCCCATCTGATAAAGCTATTAGGAAAAGTAAATGTAATAACGCAAATACAAACTAAAGTGCATTTGGACAGTAATGTTCATAAATATTAGCTTCCTTTCTTTTATAATGTCTTCCTACCAACTCCAGATTGTGATCAATAACAGAAGATCTGGAATTAAGTCATTCAACTTCTATCCAACAATCACATTTTAGTCCAAACTATTTAACCTATGTTAGTTGTTGTTTTCTTCTGCATCAAGGTGCTTTAAAGTTAAAAATATATATGAATCACTTGGATATCTTGTTTAAATTCAAGTTTTAACTCATTAATACAGGGAAGGAGAATTCTGGGATTGACAGACCTTAGAATGTAAGATCTATATAACCTATAGGGAGTATAAAAAGCCCTGAGTGAGTGAAGTCTTGAAAGAATGTGTAATATTGACATGGGCACGGCCATGACAGTGACCAAAGC
This sequence comes from Neotoma lepida, assembly GCA_001675575.1. Classification (NCBI taxonomy): domain Eukaryota; kingdom Metazoa; phylum Chordata; class Mammalia; order Rodentia; family Cricetidae; genus Neotoma; species Neotoma lepida. Next base: position 293,130 of record LZPO01034899.1, on the reverse strand, counting down.
CTTAGACCTATGGAAAATTGGCAAAGCCTTTCCTGACATAGGCTAGGCTTGTAGTTGGCAAACTCTTCTTCTGGTTCAAGTACCTGTGTTTACAGATGTTTGATCAGTGTTTATAAGAACTAGTAACCTTATCTTCTTCCTCCCAAATGTTTACAGCCTGATACTACTCTTCTACAAAGACCTCTGACCTAGAAGAGCTAAACCCTCTCCCTGTACTGTACTTAACAAATAGGCTGACAGTTCCAATGGTAACGGTGGTAGCATGTGTGGCTCCATCAGAGTTCAAGAGTTATCCTGACCCCAGCTTTGCTGGATGTCTGTCATTTCTTCATGTCCTCACTGTACCTAGTCAATATCACAGACCCATGCAGCTCAGGTTATGGCAAGAACCCTTGACTGTGGTCAAGCCTAATGTGAATGTTGGGATATTGCACTCATGATTGGGCCATATTGCATGGCAGATGAAAGGAGTTTTGTTGATTTAAATATAGTTCCAAATAAATTGATTTGGGGTTACTAAAAATAGTGTCCTAAATTGGTATGACCTCTTCAGAGTAACTCATTTGAAGAAGGTATAGACTTCTGAAAAAGTCAGAGAATGCCTCTTGCTTGTCATGAGGTAGCAAGCTGTTATAAATTTTTACATGTATGAGGAAGTGAGTTCTACATTTTACCAACAACCATTTAAACCTAGAAGCAGACCACTTGCTTCTGATCAGACCTCAGCTGTGACTGATACATGGATTGTAGTTGAAGGGACCAGCACTCAGTGGGGTGTTCCCTCCCAGACCCTGATTAGGCACAAACTACACCCAAATACCTATTTCACAGAGAGATCCTTTATCAAGTGCAGGAGAAAAGCAAAGTGGCTGCTTTATGACACAGACCAAAAAAAAAAAAAAGCAGCAAATGGCCTTGTAGGTGTGATTATTTTAAGAGGAAAAAAAGGGGGATCTGTGTTAGAATAGGCTAGAATGTGGTGGTATGTTTTGATAGGGCATGTTAATTAGGGTAGCCAATGGGGGGCATTTTATTTCTGAACTTCAATACTTTGATAGCTGGACCTTGGTGATCAGTCTTAGGAATGAGTCTGGCATAAGAAAGTGCCCAAATAAGGGAATATACCTTGGTGGCTAGCTTTAGGTATGTATTCTATGGTTTACAAGAGAGAGAGAAGGGGGAAGAGCAAGGCCTGCCGACATCATGTTTGCCGTGCTTGGGCCTGCTAGAGCCCTTCAGTAACCTTGTAAATGATCAAGCTAAATAACATTCAGACACTAAAGCCTTGAATAAAACATGTTGTTCTAAGCTGATAAATCTGTGTGGTTTTGTTAGGCAGAAATGTAGTATCATCATAGTAGCTTGTTGTGCGGTTACCATTTGACTGCTGCTGATACATTACTACACTCTAAACTATATATCACTTACTTTTTCCAAGATTTAGAGTGAGCACAGACATAGACTTGCACTGGAGTGTCCTTTTATTATGATTTATTGAACCTTATGCATACAGTTTAGTGACTCCTCATTCTTGTCTATGAACTCCACTTTCTAAATTTGATTCACAGAAGTTCTGTGGGAAATCCCCACTTAAACTTTCAGATGTCTATGTATACTCTCAATGAGGACTTCATTCCCTTTGATTTTTCTACTCTTGCTAGAAAATTAAGTAGATTTTAATCAACCATAAATAGCACAACACAGAGAATTAATTACCATTTTGTCAATTCAATCAAATCCTTTTAAACTACACTAAATATTACTAGTAAAAGGATCTTAATGGTTACACTTGAGAATGTGAAATAAGCCAAAAATGATCAGTATTTCTTGATTTTTTTCAACCTGAAGTATTATGAAAACAAGTTTTTTCATCATCTTATATTGTAAAACTACCTTATGAAGTTATGGATAGCATAAAAACTAAGTCTGTTTCAAGTGTTTATAAGTCAGTGGGTTTGGGGAGAGTGACCACCAAGGCCATAGTCATATAGATTTGTAGTACTCGCGTATTCTTGTTATTTTTGTGATAGTCCTATTTAGCTCTCTTAAAAGTCTTCTGTTAGAAAAAAGAAAATATACCATTCACTATTGGCAACTATAAACATTTTGCTGGATAGAGAGTAGACAGGTAGAATTTATAAGTGTGACTTAGTACTCTCTGGTCAACATCTTCCCATTTCTCTTACTCCAAGCCCCTGATAATTACTACTCTACCCACTGCTGCTGTAAGTTTGACTGTTTTGGAGTCTACATATAACTGGTACCATGTAGTATTTATTTTTATGTCTCTGGCTTATTACACTTAGCACAATGTTCTCTAAGTCCATTCATGATATCACAAATGGTGGGAATCCCTCCATTTTTTTTAGCTAAATAGTGCATTGTGAGCACCATACTGTAGTTTACTGCCTCTATTCATCTGTCAATGAACAGGTGTTGTTGTTGTTTGTTTGTTTGTTTTTCTAGGACCGTAGATGCTGAATATAGTGGCCATAAACACTAAGATACAGACATCTCTTTGAGGTCATGAATCTGAGAGGAAGTGGGGAGCATGGAAGTAGTTGGAGTGGAAAGAGGGAAAATTATCCCATTTGCCATAATGTCAAAAGAAATTATTTAGGAATAAATTAAACACAAGGATTAAAAAAATCTGCCCACTGAAATCTAGAAATCCTTGATAAAATATGTTGAAAAATGTACATGAAGAAATTGCCATGTTTTCAGATAAGAACAAGTAATATTACCAAAATATTCCAGGAACACAGAGTGAACTACAGGCTCAATAACAATGGCAATTTTCAGAGAAATAGAAAGAAAATTATCTTGAAATTCACAATAAACTTTGAATAACTAAAGTTATATTTGTCAAGAAAAAATTGTAGGTAATGCATTTTCTGATTCTAGATTATATAAGAAACTACAATAAACTACAATATGGTCTGCAAGAGGCCAGCTCCCACCTTTTGAAGGGTTCTTATGAGAGAGGGATAAGAAAATATTAGATAGAAAGGGACACCTAGTTGAAGAGAAGGAAGACAGAAACACAGGATACCTTTGGGAGGACCTGGATCAAAATCCACTAGCCCCTTCCATCTCTTCAAAGGGGCTTTTTATAACAATGCCAAGGGGTGGGGCAAAAGATCTCCCTCTTGCAAGATCAAAGCACATCACACAGCTAAGTATAGACCCTTACAAACACCTGGTAACCATGCCTGTGGTCAAATTATCCCCTTATGCAGCCTGGCTGGGTAAAGCAAGCTCAGATTCTCTGACTCTGAGTAATTTCTCACTACATAGCCTCTGTGGGCCACCACAATGGTACTGACATGAAAACAGACACAGCACAGTAAGACTGGATATGTATTATTTCCCCATGTGAACACATGAATTGAAAACACAGCAAACACATGGTCTATAAATCAAAATACAGAATATATAGTCCAAGGAAAAGTCATTATCTCATGGCCACTATATTCATCACCCTCACAATACAAAGAAAAAAAACTGTCTGTTGATGAATAAATAGAAGTCGTGTATATAAAATAATATTGGGGACACTGAAAACATACATAGAACTGAATTAATAAAAATCAACTCAAACTCAGTCAAATATACTTAGTTCCAAAATCTAAAACTGGTAAAACCATAAGGGGCAAAGCTCACTGACATTTGTCTATGTGACAGTTCTGTGTGTGTGTGTGTGTGTGTGTGTGTGTGTGTGTTGTGTAATATGTGTATCCGTTCTGTATATATATTATTAGGGACTTGAACTAAGACTAACCAAGTGTTCAACCATCCCATGCCCTACAATGATATTTTTTGGACATAATATAAGCACAGGCAGCAGCCAAGTAGAATTACATCAAACTTAAAAGCTTTTTAAGCAAATGATATCATTAATGAAATTACAATCCAGTTTATGCCCTTTATACTGAACATCACAGGTTCTGCCATTGCTCTTTGTTACCCTTCAGAACCTGATTGTAAAACCATATTATTGAAGACAACACATACTTGCATCATAGAATATGTCAACACAAGCTGCTACAAACCTGGGGGCATCACCCCTACTGCCTAGCATTCCTGGTGTTGGAAGGTGCGATGGAAACTATCAAATGAGAAAGGAAATCATCAGTCACATCCAGCTTTAAACCCTATGTACTAAACTAGTGGCAAAATATACCTACGAGTGCCTTAGTGGCATGAGCCCTACAGGGAAAAAACAAAAGCAAAATCAAACAAAACAAAACAAAAGAAAAAATACTTTCTGATTGGATTTAAGTACTGCTCCATAAGATGACACCCATACCTGGCACCATTGTTGGGTGAAGAACCTATGGTTAGACATGTTATAGGCACTAGACAACAACCTATTACTATTGTTGCTAAATGGACATAGTATTAAACTGACTCTTAATGGCATAATGTTATACACATAAATTAAATTCTTCTCTCATTCCTTCTCTGAGAAACATCTATTTGCATGAAGTGGTGATTAACACAGAGACTCACAACTGGCAAAGGTGCAGAGAATACAAGATTGCAGAATGATAGCCTTAATAGGAACATATACTGCACTCTTTCCTCCAGTGGCTCAGAGATCATTGTGAAGAGGGGTAGAAATAGTATAAGGGCCAGAGAGAATGGACAACTAAGAGGAAACAGTATCTTCTGGATACATAAGGGCAGCTGCCCATGAGAACTCACACTGGTTGTGACAGCATGCCCAAGAGCTGTCCAAGCCCAACCTAGGTAAGATTCTGGCATGGGGAGGGGAGATGGACCCAAGGTTCCATTCCTTGTGGAGGAGCTACTGGTAATGGTTAGCTGCAAGGAAATGAGGAGTCAGTTTTATCTAATAATGTAGTTCCTAGTTAGTTGATTATGCTCTGGTGTAAGGACACACGTCCAGGAATATGTAGGCAGCACCAAAACAACAAAGAAGGACACAAAGTTGAATGGGTAGGGAAGACGGGGATGAATCTGAGAAGTGTTAGGGGAGAGATGAATATGATTAAAACACATTGTATAAAACTCAAAGGACTAATAAAAAAACAATTTATGTGTGGTAGAAAATATTTGTAAACATACATCTGATAATTAATATTTAAAGTATATAGAATTTCTTCAAATCAGAAGTACAAAAACAATTGTAAAAATGACAAAATGTTTGAATAAATATGCATTTCTCAAGAGAAGATGTACAGATGACTAATACGTACATAAAACATTCTCAACTTTACCAACTTTCAGGGAATTGCAAATCAAGACTTTCATGAAATATAGCTTCACATCTATTCTGATAGCTGTTCTGAAAAACTAAGATAACAAGTAATAGCTAGATTGTAGAGGAAAGGAACCACATCCCTCATCAACAACTGGTCAAAATGCAGAGGATAAGTGACTGTGAGGTACGTAGGTCCAGTTGATACATCTAAGGTTTAAGAAAGATTGCCTAACATAGGGCAGAAAGACTGTAAGGGCCAAAGGGATGGGATACTTGCTGCTAGATAGTGTCTTCTAGACATGGCATAAATGTTGAACCCATAAAATATCAACAATGTGGTTGCCTAAACAAGATCTGCATAATGACAACACCAGTCGACAAACTAACGAGGACATGGGATTTAACAAGTCCCCACCCTTAGGTGAGGAGCTATAGGTGGAGAGAGGGAGAGGGTGGGAGGTAGAGTGAGTTTTTATCCAAGGATAAGCCTAATTATATATTATCCAACACCAAGTGGTCCATACTAATGAAAGAAGAGGTCATGATTTTGAGAGGGAATGGAGAGGACATAGGAGGGATTGGAGGGTAGAGATGAAGGAGTGGTAATGATGTAAAAACAGTATTCATTTTTTAAAAAAGATAGAAAGGACAGATCTATCTGCATGTAACTAGAGAGTCAACATCCATTATCCAAAATGTTAAGAAAAACCAGAAACATATCAAATTTAGAGAGAAAGATAGTAGTTTTTTCTTTAATTCCTTTTTTTTAAAAATTTGAAATATTTGCATATATATGATAAATTGCCTAGGAAATATCAAGTCTAAACAAGATTTCATTTTATGTTTTATTTATAATTTATACAAATAATGATGGTGATTACATATAATGTTTGATAAGTTTGTATATGAAGCAAAGTATTATGGCATAAAATGTCCTATTTGTGTGATTATGTCAGTGCTTAAAAAGATTCAGATATTATCAAGAAACTGCAGAGTTCTCAGCCCTAAGTGGGACATCCATATCAGTGCCTTCTCCACAAGGTTCAAGAATCATAAGCAAAGAAGAAGAAAGATTGTAAGATAAAGGGGTACTAGATGACAGGGATACCTTGCTCATCCTTGATGCAGGTGGGAGGGGCTTGGCCCTCCCTCAACTTGGTATTCCAGACTTTGTTGACTCTCCAAGGAAAGGAGGCCTTACCCTCAGTGAGTAGTGGATTAGGGGTAAGATGGGGAGGAGGTGGAAGTGCAAGAAAAGGGGAGGGAGGGGATATTGGGGTTGGTATGTAAAATGAAAAATATTTTAAATAAAAAAATAAATTAAAATAAAAAACATAGGGAAACCATTGCACACATAAATTCAGAGCACTATGAGCACAAGATGTACACAAAATCAAGCCAACAAAAAGTCAAGCATGGACAGGGGAAGGGATCATGAAGTCCTACCCCTAGATCTGAAGCTTTGACAGTTGACAGATGCTGGGGGCAGGAGAGGCAGTTTTATTCAAGTATGTGGACCCTGATAGGCTTCCTATGCTCCAGTAAATGACCCTTATATCCATTCCTATACTGATAGCTCTAAGTGAACTCACCAGGCTTAAAAAGAAGAGCATGTAATACTGAGAAAAAATATGGTGGACAATAGTGATAAAAGGGAGGTGAAGGAAAGTGGGGTAGATTGGTTCAAAACACTTTATATAAATTGTTTTGCATATATGTTTTGCACATATGAAAACTTCAAGCAATAAAGAGTTGTAGATTTTAGAGGATTTCAAACTGTAGAATTAATTATGCATGCTCTCCTATACAGATTTCAGTACTCCATCTGTTGATGACTTCATTTTTTCAGTAAGTATTTGTCTGCAGCCTTACCTCTGAATCATAGCAGGCAAAACAAAAGAATGAAATTGCTACAGATCTCTTTTGGGGCATTTTATCTGAAAACAAGAAGTCATTTCCTCTCTGAAACCCTTAGCATGCCCTTGTTTAATGGAGCTTGTTTTTGAAAACTATACATTTGGAGATGTGCAGAGGAACAGAGGGAGGGGAAACTGTAATCAGAGCATATTGTATGGAAAAAATCTATTTTCAATAAAATAAAAAGAATAAATGAAAGAATTAATAAATAATGTTTATTGTATCATTCATCATCATAATAATAATTATAGTTATAGTTAACATAGAAATAAAGTGGTTACATGTAAAAGGTTGCTTGCATTAATATAATACGCTCAGATAGTGAAGTATGATATAGTCACTAAGAGGGATGAATTCATGACCTAACCACTGTCTTGAAGGGATCTCCATGAACTACTATGAATAAACAAACTATATAACTGTGTTTATTAAAATGTAAAACTACATGTTTGATAAATTGCTCTTCTAGCATATAGGAAAGAAGGCATTATGAATCACCTATATTCCTTTCTTTTGTATAGATTTTGATCTAGAAGGAATATACAATGAAAAATACAATTATGATATGATGTGATAATTGCCAAAAGAGGTACAGCTCCAAAGGAGTTAATACATGACACTGAGTTATAAGCAGGAGTCAAGTGCAGAGGGTTTTATTATAACAGAAAGAAAAGTATTTCCTATGGAAATACCACGAAATAGAAAAGATCATGTGACTACACCATAGAAGAGAGACAGAAAATAATACAAATCTAGAAAAAAAAGTTATGGCTAATTAGCTACACAAAAACAGTTGAGACTTTAAACTAAGGCAGCACTTATAAACATTTGTGTCACAAGGCTATTCTTAACATGTTGGAGAATTCCAAAGAACGTTTTATATGTGTACTGAATATCAGGACTTTTCATATTGGAAATTCAACCTAGAATAACTTCAAAATATCTATTTGTTCAGGAAAAATATCCATTTAATTTCCATTACATGTTAACAACTACTACAAAAGATACTTCTATGTTTCTCTTTATCTTTCTGTATATCCCAATCCTAACATTAAAGGATTGAATTTATCTTAACTACAAACTCTGGAAAATTCAACCCCATGAGAAAATGTAAATGACAAAGTATGTCTTAATATATTATGAATACTCTCTTGACCTTGTAAGCTAAAATAATTTAGAAACTTCTAGAGGCTACTCTGTCAATAATTTAAAAACATTATATGACATAGAAAAATAAGACATAAAGGTTCCAAAGAAGGGAGGTAGGCAACATCACACTTATCTCTACAAGCCTACTCTGTAGAGAATGGATGCTATTCCATTAGCTACTTCATACATTGCTGTGGCAAAATCCTGGGCAAAAGCCACTTAAAGAAGGAAACATTTACCTTGACCCACAGTTCAAGGATATAGTGCATGATATACATAGGGAATTCAGTCACATTGCATCTACATCCAGGAAGCAGAGAGCAATGAACGCCTGTGCTCATTTTGCTTTCTCCTTTTCATTCAGTCTGAGACCTTAACAAATGGAATCATATTAACTACATTTAGGGTGGACCAAGATCTTGGATAAGAAAAATGAAGCTTGACAAGAGATGTAACTTTCTTAGGTGTCAAGTCTTACAACCCAATGGCTAATAACCCACTAAATGTTACTTCATAAAGTAATGTATGATAATAAGGGTATACTGAGTTAAGATCCTGACAAATAAAACCCTGAATCAAGAAAGAGTGGAATTGTCTAGCAATAATATGCAATGATTACCTCCATCACTAATAATTACTAAGTAATATTTTGAGTACTATTTCCTAGGTGCTATGCTAAGAGATTTATAGTTGCTTGAATTTAATCTTTACAACAACCTATAAGATAGGTTCTATTAGGGATACTTACAATTGGTACTATTGGTACTATTATCCTGACACATAACATTTTGAATGGTAACCGTAAACCAGGTATTGGGCAGAGGATTTTATTGTCATACTAATGTGACCATTACAACAATTATATAGTAATATATATATATAAGATAATATAAGATAATTTTATTGCAATAATGAAACATGTAATACAAGCTACTAAAGAAGAAGTTTATTTATATTACAGTTTTAAGTTCAAGTGTATATCCTGGCTTCATCTCACAATAGTTTATAGTAATGGAGGGGTATCTGTGATATCAATCAAATTATTATAACATAAACCAATACTAGAGAGAAAGAGCCCTCATCAATACTGAACTGATCTAGATACTATGAATTTAAACTTCCAAATCTTTTATATTAAAATAGCCTTTTCTCCTTATAAATTGAGTGGCCCTAGAGTTTCTTTCTTATAGTCCAAAACTAATACAATATCATTAACATCATTAGCATTTACAGAATGAGAAAACTAAAGGATGAGATTCTTATGACTGGGAAAAGAAAAAAAAGTAAGCCATTCACCCAAGATTGTGCAATTAGTAAAAATCAGTGCCAGAATTTGAAAATATGTCTATGTGACTCCATAGTCAATGTTCAGCCTTTATAATATACTATCATAATGTAGGTTACCACGCTTAGAAACCAGCAAGATACTGTGTTAAATAAATCAGTAGAATCAGTGACAAGTAAAGCATTTGTAGTAAGGTAATTGTTACTTTGAGTGGAATAGTATTAGTGCTGACCCTAAATACAAGAAATTTGAAGGAGATGGTTAATGCTGTTTTGAGTACAGGTTTATCTCTATGATTACCAAGCATACAACTGCTCATGTTTTGTTTGCTGTTCACAAACTTGAGTATACTTATTGCTAGTAAGTGTGAGGCTGCACAACAGAATCATAAAAATCTAAACAGACCGAATTTGAAATCCACCTCTCTATTACTACATGACTTCAGGTATGTCATTTATCCTTCCTATGTGTCAGTTTCCATGCCTATAAAATGAAGACAATGACAGCATTGTAAGATGAATTGCTAAACAGTCTTATTAATAAAAAACCCAGAGCCAGATATTGCGGTGAAAACTGAGAGACCAGAGGAATAGGACAAGCCACAACTAACCTCATCTTACTGACTCCTCATCCTCCCAAAAGAGCTAATTCCTGCATACTCTTTCTGTCCCTGCCCTCTTACTTCCGTTCTCTGTCCACCTACATCACTTCCTCTTTCTGCCAAGCTCTATCACTTCCTGTCTGTCTGTACAGACCTCCAGACCTCTATAGTTAGTGCTGGGATTAAAGGCATGTGCAACCATGTCTTGCTCTGTTCCCAGTGTGGCCTTGAACTCATAGAGATCCAGAGGGATCTCTGCCTCCCGAATGCTAGGATTAAAGGTGTGTGCTACCATTGCTTGACTGCTAGGTTTACTATAGTAGCTGGCTTTTACCTCTGATCCTCAGATAAGCTTTATTGGGGTACACAGATAAAATATCACCACACAACATCTATTTGATATGGTAGTTTATTTAATCAAATACTATTGCATGCACCAAGCATTTATCACAGAATATATTACAGACCAAATGATCAAGTACATTAATTATATAATCAAATTCTACTCTAATAATTTCTCTTCACTCATGATGCTACTTAAGGACCACTTTTTTCCCAGAATTAGTACAAGAATGATCATGTTGGCCATGATTTACCTATCTTCAGCAACTGGCACTACCAAAAGTCCTTTGTAAAGGCCTTTGTCACCCAATGTGACCACTTGGTTACTGAATGTCTGTTAGTCTTCTGTGATGCTGAACTCCAAGGATGGAGCTCCATAACTACTCTACTAGAGCTTCCCTGAATCCAGAAATGAGAGCCAACAACAGGTTGGAACTCATGAACACATTCACAAGTGAAGAGTTTTCTTCACCAAAACTAACCCATGAAATCTGGAAGAGGTAATTGCCTTATCAAACATGCAGATATCAGTATAAGTAAGTCTTCAAGGAAAAAAAAAAACTTGATGCCGCCAATGGAATACAATGATTTTCCATGAACAAACTAAAAGGAAATGGATACCTATTGTATTCTAGATAGAGAATTAAAGCAATTGTTTTAAGAAGTTCTGGAAGATAGAATACAGACACATAATTAAGTAAAATCAGGAAAATAATAAACAAAATTAGACATTCAGAAAAGAGATAGGAGTCACATAGAAGAAACCATTCAGAAATTTTAAATCAGATAAACACAAAGAACAAAGGAAAACACAGAAGACAGATAATTACTTAATAAGTTTTATAAAGGTACCTGTCAATAAGAACAAAATCATTATATATGTAACCCAAGAGAAAAAAATTGTACTAATCAATGAGACGTGAATAACTGGATCTAGTAAAATCATAATCACAACATGGAAAATCTAGAAAGAATAGAGTAAAGAAAAGTATTGAAGAGAATAATATCAGCAAATTTACTAAACCTTGGAGAATATGGATATCTAGATATAAGGACTTCTAGATCCTAATAAAATTTAAACTTGAATAAGATTTAGTGAAAAAAATATTATAATCCACTCAGAAAATGTTAAGACAAAGAGAATTTTGAAAACAGTGAGAGAAAAGAAATTTATCTTATACAAGAGAATTCTCACAAGTAGATTTCTCAGCAGGAATCTTAGAGACCAGCAGCAAATGAAATTTATTTTTAAAGTAGTGAAATAGAAACTGCCAAGCAAGAATATATTACCAAGCAAAACTCTACTTCAAAATGAAGAAAAGGTACCTAGAGAGATGGCTTGGTGATTAAAAGCATGGGCTCTTCTCCCTGAGGGCCTGGGCTCAATCCCCAGCACCCACATGATGGTTCACAGTCATCTGTAACTCCAATTCCAGCAGATCCAATGTCCTCTTCTGGCCTATATAGGCACCACATGCACATGGTGCAAACAGATTCACACAGACAAAACACCAGTTGACATAACATAAATAATATTTTAAATGCAGTAAAGGTAAAAAAAATTCCAATAGTCAATAGAGGACTAAGGAAGCAGAGGCAGGAGAATCAAGAGTTTGAGATTAACCTGGGTTAATAGTGAGTCAAAAGTCAGTCCATGCTACAAACCAACATCTGTTACAAACAAGGAATAAAAAAAAGCCCTGTGAAGGTCAGTCAGCTAAAAAATGTTAAAGAAGTCACACAAGTCAAAATAGTGACATTATTAACATAAAAACATTTGGAAACATAAAAAAATGTAAATTTCACTGGTAAAGAGTAAATATACAGTAAGAATCAGAACATTATGATTCTGCAATGGTGGTGTATATATATCATTTAACTGTAGAATGAATGTTAACAGACAAAAGTATTAAAAATAACTACCATAATAGTAATGTGTCTCTGTGTGCATGTGTTTGATGGACCTACAAATACATTTAGGAATTGAGGCAACAAAGGGCTGATAACATAAAATTTTATTTGTCAGTTATGTCTCCATAAAGCTGAAAAAACATACAACAATGTTTATTTTAAGGGTATATATTATAACACACGTAAATAAGGATGTACAAATAGATTTGTAGTGTTCATGGATTGTTCAAGTTTCAGTGTGGTTAGGACAACCTAAAAACCCTGTGCTCTGTCTGCACTGACACAATGGAAACATTGACAAAATGATCAAATACATTCACTGAAATGAGATTGATATAATTCCAAAACAAAACCAATCAGAAAAAGGACTAAAATTTTGATAAAATGGACTGGAGTTTTGGGTATATAATGAATAGGGGCTTAATTTGGCAAGATGAGCATAATTTTTGAAGAACCTTTACTGAGGAGTAAACTGTCTGTAAATGTCAGGTAATTATAATCATCCTCTTCCCTTCAATACTGAAAAAGTTGTTAACTACCTATATTTATAGAAAAATTTCTTTTTCTTTTAAGGCACACATAATGATGTGATTTTGAAAGATAATCCCCCTAACATTTATAAACATGCATATATGTTCACATGTGCAAGAACCTTGGCTACCTGCTTCTGTGAGGATCATGTCTACCACTTCAAAAGTGTTCCTGAATCCATCTGCATGCAACTGTAGATTGTTGTATTAGGTAAATAAGTTAGAAAAATGAATGACATTTTCTCTGATTTGTGGAATCTATGGGAGAAAAGAATAACATGGATGTAGAAACAAGACTGCCTAGGGTAATGGAAGTGAATAGTGAGAGGGAAAGAGGGCAGAGGGGAGAGTGGAGTATAATGCAGTCAAAATACATGATAAACTTCTAAGCAGGTATTTCTATTCAATTCCCTACTATGTACAATGAGCACAAAACAAGGACAAATTTGTAAAAGGTATGAAATGTTCATCTTAATTTAGCTGATATTTATTTTACCAGTAAATTTACACAAAAAAAATGTTTGATATACAGTTAGAAGGAACTGAGTCATATACAAACCTAAAATACATTTAATATATTCAAATAAAAATTAAAATCTATTTAAAAATTATTTCCTTATGAAAATTAAAACAGGCTGGGTGGTGGTGGTTCAGGCCTCTAATTCCAGCACTAGGGAGGCAGAGGCAGGTGGATCTCTGTGAGTTCAAGGCCAGCCTGGTCTACAAAGCAAGTTCTAGGATAGCTAAGGATACACAGAGAAACTCTGCCTTGAAGAAAAAAAAAGAAAGGAAAGAAGGAAGGAATGAAGGAGGAAGGAAGGAAAGAAGAGGGAAGGGAGAAAAACATAAAAAGGGAAAGAAAAAGAAGATGAAAATGGGAGCCTGAGACTAGAAAAATATTTACCTATATCATACATATAATATATATGAGGCTTCACATCAAATATATGTTACAGAGGCTGCTTACAGCTCTGAAAAATATGGCAAACAATCCAACCGAAGATTGTCTTTAATTTTTAACATCTTGAAATTATTTTTCCTTACCACAGAAAGAAATGGTATTCATTGTGTCATGTTAATAAATAGATACCTTTATGCTAGATTCTTCTTCATTTCGCATTACCCTCCCCTGCTCTTCCTTAACCCCTTTTGATGGTCCCTTTCTTCACTCAAAAAAGTTCTACATTCTTTTTTCATAGTCCCTGTGATGGTTAATATCAATTGTCACCTTGATAATGTCTGAAATTAGTTGGGAGATAGGTCTCTAGGAGACCTAGGGAATTAATTTAATTATGGTAATTGAGGTAGGAAGATCTGTCCACTGTGGGTGGCTCCATTCCCTGAAGTAGACTGCATAAAAAGGAGAAAGCTAGCAAAACACAAGCATTTGTTGCTCTCTTCTTACTCACTGCACATAGAATGAGACCAGCTGTGTTAAGCTCTTGCTGGTGTGACTTCCCTATCATGATGGAATGTAATCTTGAACTGTGGGTCAAAATGGCCCTTTCTCCCTCCAGCTCCTTAAGTTAGAGTCTGCATCACAGCAGCAGAAAAGTAACCAACACAGTTCCCTTTCTGTTTTTATGTCATCTAGATGATGGGTAAACAATAGGTAAAATCCAAACTCAACACATGATAGAAACAAGATATCTGTTTTTCAAAGTCTGTCTTACTTTGCTTAACATAAGGATCTCCAGATGCTTGCATTTTGCTGAAATTTTCATCATTTATTTTTCTTTATGGATGAATAAAATTCCATTGTTATATATGTACCATATTTTCTTTTTCTATTTATCTTTTATGAATACCTAGCATGCCTCTATATTTTGGTAATGCAGTAAAAAAACATGGATGTGTGAGGTCTTCCACAACAGCATGAGCATCCTCTGTACCTTGCAATTATTGTACTAATGGGTACATCTTGTCTGACAGATCATTATTGTAGCATGCATGGTACGATGCTGGGTAATCAGTGATGTCTTCCCTACCCCAACAGCACAATGAAAACTAGCCAGCAGGAAATTAGTATCCTGGACAGTTCACTATTGATTTATCTATGTGCTGCAACTGAAGTATATAGTATATAGTTCTTTCAGCAAATGAGATTTACTGTCTAGTTATGATGGGCAAACTAACAGCAAGGGCAATAGCCTGTCTTGTTTTGGTGCCTCTAAGATCTCACTGACAAACAGCTTGTAGAGACTTAACTTGTGCATGGCACTGAGATTTTCATTTAAATAACCCATTTCTTCTGGGAGCAACATTTAACCCATGTGAGACACCTCTTTTCAAATTGTTTTTGTAAAGGAATCATGCTTTAATTAGCTTAAGAACTGGTAGGAAGGGCTTCAGGAGGCTTCATCATACATTTTTAGCTTTGGTAAACTCACCTTCATTTCAAAACTCTTTTACCCTACCCTCAGTTAAAACTTTAGTCCCAGTATTCCCATCACCCTGTCCTGTCATATCACATGTGTTTTATTATCACATATCTTTGTAGTTTTTACTTGAATTGCAAAGTCATAGGGTCCCATGTAACTTCTTCACGCAGACTTTATTTTGGTTAACCCTTCTTCTGACCCCTCACTTTCCCATCCCCTTCCTTCCAATACCTCATTGAACTTTTTCACTCCCAATATTCTCTCTTTTTCCTATAATCTAATATCCTCCTTCTGAATTTCTGATGGACACATGTACTCCAGGACAAACACACAAAACACAAGATTTGAGATTAGCATACATATGAAAGAGAATATTGTATTTGTCTTTGGAGATCTCTATGACCTCACTAAGAATAACTTATTTTGAGTTCCAACAATTTTTTTGTGACTTTAATGATTAATTTTTTCTTTACAGGTAATATTATACTGTGCATATGTAAGCACTGAACTTTTTGAAGAGTACTACAATAGTACGGGAAATAATTGTAAGAACTGAGAAATGGGAAAACATGAAATGAAAGAGATCCCATATGGCAACAGGAATGATGCTCAAAATCAGGAAGCGGGAGTCCTTTCTTTGAAACAGTTATCATATGATCTAAAACTTGCACTACTTTGTCTGTTTTAATATAATGAAAATATATGCATAAATATTTCTACACAAATATTAATAACAGACTTATTAAAAATAACAAATAACCAAATTTGATCTCAAATGGTAATGAGTAAAATGGTACCATCCAAAGAACAGATTTGCTTCTCTAAGGGAAGATCAATAGTCCACAGTCCTTACCTTGAGAGTCCCTTGAATGCAGGCACAACTGATCTGATGAGGATGGCAGCTAACAGGTCAGGAGAACCACATTCTGCAACAGGAAGAAAAAGATCATATTGGTATCTGGACTGAAATTTTGGTGACATTCTCACAAGAAATTGTCCAGACTCATACTATATACTCATACTATATAATGCATTTATTATATTGTGTTAATTATAATGTGAATTTTCAAAAGATGGAAAATCTTGGACAATCATATCAGAAAAGTAGTAATCACTTGAAAAAATTCTCAATAATATTAGTCATTGGCATTATGTAAATTAAACCCATAACCTGATAGCACTTTACATTACAAATGTCTCATATTTGTTATGCCTCCAATTATAAGTCCTGCCCAGAATAGAGCAATTATAACTACCTTGTATTACCCTGGGGCATGTAAAATGATGTTATCTTTAAAAAACTCTCTGACTACATTCATAAAGTTATAGGTACACTTACCCAAAGTATATGTAAATATGGATAACAATCACTAACATGTTGATGAGTGACAGAAGCTAGATGAAAAAGACTACAGCTGTATGCTTACATTCGCATCAAGAGCCAGAATAAGCCAAAATAATTTATGATAAGAAATCAGCTCTGTTTGCTTCAGGGAAAAGAGTCACTCAGGTAGTAAATTTGTCAAAATTAATGGTGTTTTATGCTGCGTGAACTTTACTGTGTGAAAATTATACTTCATTAATGAAATCAACAAAGGAAATTTCACTGAATTTAATTTTTTCAAACATCAACACTGTTCTCTTGGGACTCAAGGTTTTGTTTACAGTCTTATTTGCACATTAGAAATGCTTGGGGATTTTTAAAATATGAAGTCTTGTGACCCATTGCCAAATATTGAGAGCTTCTGGCTTTCTATGAAGCCAGTTCTTTTATTAATTGTAAAATAATGACAATTGAATAGTATCAAGTTAGTATCAGTCAGAACAGAAATCAATCTCCATGCTCAAAAGTACTATCTCATGCCTTCTTTAAACTGATTTGAAATTAGTAGACGTACATATAGTATTTAAAACCTGGAGTTGGAGAGATGGCTCAGTGATTAAAAGCACTGAGCGCTCTTTCAAAGGACTAAGGTTCAGTTCCCAGCAGCACCACATGGCAGCCTTGCAAACATCAGTAACTCCAGTTCCATGGGATCCAATGCCCTTTTCTAGCCTCTGCCAAGCACTAAACATATGCATTGACACAGGCATACATACAGGAAAAACAATAGTACATAAGAAGTAAAATAAATCCATTTTAATTTAAAAAATTATATCATACATTCCAGAAAGTGTTTTAGTCTACAATAGTTAGTTATGAAAGTAAAATAGGGCTTTTGTTGGATTTAATTTTTGCTAATGGTACATAGAAAATACTACAGTGGTCAACAGTAGCAAGATTTTGAATAGAGCGAAGTTTTTTGAAAAAATATACTGGATCTTAAAGGATGGAAAATGAGGTGACCATAAGAGGAAACTAGCATGGAAGTCAATGTCCCTTGGCCACAAAAGGACATCAAGCCCCAGGAATCAGACTCAGAGTTCATTACTAAAGCAAACTGAACTGCAATAGCAAAAGCAATATAATTTAAATAAGTACTGTAGAAGAAAGAACCTATGACTAATTCTCTAGCAATCTAAATCAAAGACCAATTCAAACTACTTCTGGAAAATTCCTTTCCTTCTTTAGGTAGATTCACCTTAATGAAGTGAAGGCTTAGGATTTTATGACTTCTAAGCCTGGAATACTTGAGAATTTGTGACTCGATTTTAACTCCAGGACATAATATATTCCAGGATGTGGGAGAACTTATAAGGGTGCATTTTGGTGTTCTGAGCAGCAGAAAATTCCAGGGCCAGAGAGGTCAAAGCTTTATTTTATGTATCAGGAGCTAAAGAGGTTAAACAGTCACTGAATGAATGAATGAATGAATGAACGAATGAATGAATGAAAGCCATCTCCAGTTCAACTTGTATCTTCCTTGTCATTCTATGCATCTTACTCCTCTAAATTTCTCACCATCAAAACTACAGTCTTTACTCCTGGTCTATAGGAAAGCTTTGTTCAATCTATAACTTCTATCTGTACCTTCTTCTCAGGGGTTATTAGTGGTTGAGTAGAAGAGATGTGGCACATTCACTAGAGAAGATTCTAGCAACACAGTCCAGCATGTATTTAAGATTATTAGCATTTTATAGGATGAAGGGGTGGTTCAGAGGTAAAGAAGTGTTGGTGCTCTTGCAGAGGACCTGGGTTTGTGGCTTAAAGCCTTCTATAACTCCAGTGCCACAGGGTCTGACATTCTCCTCTGACCTCAGTGGGCATCAGGCCCTCCCATAGAATAGAGAAACACATGCAAACAAACACACACATGAAAGTAAAACAATAAATCTTTAAAAAAACAAGGAATTGTAGCCTTTGAGGGAGACATATTTTCAAAGGTCCAGTTAGAATTAAATGTGTAATGGTGAATATTAGGTAAAAACTATCTCTGTAGCTGAATGATACAACTTTGAAATTATAAAGGGAACAATTATATTTGCACTTTTTTTGAGACAAGGTCTCTATGTGTAGCCTGGGCTATCCTGGAACTCACTCTGTAGACCAGGCTGGCTTCAAACTCACAGAGATCCACCTGCCTCTGCCTCCGGAGTGCTGGGATTAAAGGCGTGCAGGATCACTGCCCGGCTGCATTTTCTAATCAGAAATTCCACATCAAAGATTTGTCGCAGTTAAATTAGTAACAATTATGCTGTTAAAGTAATATAAAAGTTATTTTCTACCCAGAAATAATAGACTAAGTGGCTTCACCACTGGTGATCTTAGCTCAAAGGAAAAATTAGGCTTATCCTAAAACATGGGCTGAAGAGAAAAAGTCAATAAATTAAAAATAAATCCAAGGCTGAAATATGTCTCATTTGGTATAGTGCTTATCCTGTATGCATCACAACATTGAAAAAACACTCAATTTCTCTTTCTTCCCTTTCATATCTGAAGATATATTCCATATAAGTCAATAATAGCATATACAAAGTCAAAGATTGTATCTCTCCAAATCAATGATAAGTAAAGAACATTCTCAAACCTAACCACAGAGATCCAATAAAAAAGATGAGCATGTTGCTACATGCTTATAATGTCAACTACTCAGAAGGTTGTAGCAGGAGTAAACCACTTCAGATCCAGCCTTCATTACTTAGTAAGAACTTGTAAAAGAAAAATCCTGACCAAATAAACATAAACAAATGAACAAAAAACAAAAAGGCAATTGAAACAATAAAAAGACTTTGAAAATAGCACATAACCACATACAAACCTATAAAGCATCAGAAACATTGAGAAAAGAAAACCTACAATTAAAATACTGTAAAGAAGGTGGATCTTAACTGGAGATATGTGGGAGCTGGAGAGAAATTCATATGGGCTAGACCATCACTGACTAGGCAAAAATCTTCCACTAATATGTCAGTGGTTGGTATGGAAATCATGGGGAATAATCATGCTACAGGCCAGGCAGATAATGGTCAACTAGTCAGCGGGCTATGAAGGAAATCTCCTTTCCATTGGAATTAATGAGGCCTATAAGGCCAAGAGTTTGATTATACACAAGTGGATTGTATTGATCCACAGCTTTTATTTCTCTTGAATAAAGGATGTACTTGCCTGAGTTGCTAGAAGTGCCACTAAAAAGTAGCTTCTAGCTACAGATAACTGCCTTACCCAAGGACACACCCTTTCCCAGGTGGCCTGTATCCAACAACCAACTCAGGCAGTAATATTAAAGCATAATAAAAAAACATCTTGACCAATTGGGCAATTGAGAGTACAAGACATGCTAGGAGTACATTACAATTTGACTTTTCTTACCTTGCCATTTCATTACTAAGTATTAGAGCCAGCTCCTAGAAAAGTCTAACCTATGGCAACATTGAAAAAATGATAATGCAAAAAATGAGAACATTAGATGCAATATATCTATTACATATTATGAAGAGATATTAAGTAGATACTATGTAAATATGGAGCACAAAGAAAAGGTGAAGAATTGGTCTTTGGGAACTTTGGGACTTCAAATTCCCATCACCAGCATGAAAATCAGAGGTCATGTGTGTATATCCCTATTTCTGGAGGTAGGACATGGAGAAAGGTGGATCTTTGGAGTTCACTAGCCAGCTAATCTAGGTCAATTAGTGAACTCTACATTAAATGAGAGCTCATGCCTCACAAAATAAGATGGAGATAGATCGAGGGAGATACCCACATATTTACATGTAGATCCACACACTTGTGCCCACCAGAACAGACAAATAAAAAATAGCAATATTAAAATAAAAAATAGCAATATTAATAATGAACTGAATGGTGTACACAGAAATTTGGATTGTCACAGGTATATAGACTCCTCTTTCCACTCAGAGAATATGAATGATCAGTGGAGTCTATGAGAGGAAATACCACAATTAGAATACTTAGAGATTTCTCCAGGTTGTTATGTGTATCAAAATTTCATTGACTTCATTCATCTACTAAGTCTTTCACAGGAAGTAGCCTGGGCTTCCCTTCCCCTGTACAGATAAAGGATCTGGCAAAACAAGCTGTGGGTCTAGGAGCCACTTTCAGACCCAGAGGACAGGAGGCATTCCACAAGCACTGGGACAGAAGCAATCCTCATTACAATGAGACAGAAAGTCTTTTCCTCCTTTGAAGGTACCAGAAGACAAACTGAAGGAAGTTCTTCCATGCCCTTGAGACAGCACCAGCAGAGGCTAGTTCTACCAGAAAAGCCAAATACACTAAAATAGTTATGCACGTTCCATGAGAATTATGATGTCATTAATGCTATAATCTACTAACACAAATCATTAACAAGGGGACTGCATGCTAAAATAAAAGATTTGAACTAGATCTGGACTTCCCCAGTATTATTAGATAATTTATTCAGAACATAACCAAGAATTAAGAAAATAACAAATAAGAAAAATAAAACCCTAAAAACAATAGTGAAATGACTACATATCTGAATATTTAATGTTTGTTTAATCAGGAAATGCTAAAGACTCAAATTTAAAAATTCATGCCTCAGACACAGAAGTGAGCTCAGAAAGATCCTAGGGTACATGTTAATAGAAACAAATCATATATTTTTTCTAACAATATGGTAAAACAAAAAAAAATTTTTTTTTGGTTTTTTCGAGACAGGGTTTCTCTGTGTAGCTTTTGGAGCCTGTCCTGGAACTCACACGGTAGCCCAGGCCGGCCTCGAACTCACAGAGATCCGCCTGCCTCTGCCTCCCGAGTGCTGGGATTAAAGGCGTGCGCCACCACCGCCCAGCGGTAAAACAAAAATTTAAAACACAGTATCATTTCAAATTACTCAAACCTGGAAATAATTTATATGTCCTTGATCAGTTCTATATGTGTATGACTCTAAAGCATCCATGTCATAGAATAATGCTCAGTGGAAAAATTGTACGCACACAACTCCAAGTGTAAATCTCCTGGTATAATCAGATACTGTTTCCACTTATATAACATTTTTCAAATGCAATAGATATAAAGGGAATGGATTAGCAATTGGAAAAAAGTTAAAGAAGTATGCTAAAGAATAGCATGAGGATCTTGGTAGTGATGGCCATAGCCTGACTCTTTACTATATAACGTCAACATCCTTGTTTAGATATTGTACTACAGTTAGGAGAGGTACTACCATTGGGGGAATCCATGCTAAGTGTATGAAGATGTTTATGGACTGTTTCTTACAAATATGTGTAGACTTAAACATGGTTTTAAACAGCCAAGTGTCATGGCACAGGCCATTAATTCCAGCACTCAGGAGTAAGACGCAGGTGGATCTTGGTGAGTTTTGAGGCCCTCCTAGTCTATACACATGAGTTCTAAGACAGGGCTACATAAGAAGATCATGTCTCAAAAGTAGTTTTAAATATATCTGGCTCTTTTATGAAACATGTTGTATTAAGGGGTCAAGGATAGAGATAGCATTGCAGCAAGCCAAGAATACAGTACAGTGACCAGAGCATGGGTGGAATATGCACAAGTGAAGAAGAAGTTATAATGTTGGCAGATATGCAAGATCAAGAATTAACAGGGCAGTTCTCTTAACCGCTGAGCCATATATGATATTTGCAGGCAAATGGATGGAACTAGAAAATATCATCCTGAGTGAGGTAACCCAGACCCAGAAGGTCAAACATGGTATGTACTCACTCATAGGTGGATACTAGATATGAAGCAAGGGATAACCAGACTGCAACCTACAGCTCCAGAGAGGAAACTAGGAGGGAAGCATGGATCACCCAGGGAGAGAGAAATGGATGAGAACTACATGGGTTGACTAGGAGTGAGGGGAAGGAAATGGGGGGCAAGCGATGGAGGTTGAGAGTATAAAGGAGTGGGAGGTTCGAGCAGGAACAGGGACAGAGAGAGAGAGCAAGGAAGGAGATAACATGATAACTGGGGAAATCACGAGAATAGGGAGAAACAGAGTGCTAGGGAAGTCCC
>LZPO01034899.1:247091-269077 GCA_001675575.1 Neotoma lepida | reverse complement strand
AAGAAAGAAAGAAAGAAAGAAAGAAAGAAAAGAAAAAGGGAAAAAAGAAAAGAAATGTTCCTCCCGAAAGAAAAACCAATGAAATGGCAGTGGGAAGCTTTAGAAAAGGAAGCAATTGTCATAAGAATGAACTGGTCAGTTTTGTCAAATCCCTGAATGGCAAAGTCCAATGACCATGAAAACATAACCAAAGAATATCATATCAAGGAAGTCACAGGTGAAATTGATCAGGGTAATCTCAGACGTGCTAATAAAAAGACTCTAGGAAATAATCAGTAAGGAAGGAAACAGATACATTAACTTATCCTTTGATCTGATCAGAAAAGGTTGCTAGACTTGTGTGGTAATCACTAGAAGGGCAGAGCTTTGTTTCTTAGAGGAAGCATAGATCTGAGACTCTAGAACATTCACATATGTTTACAGGAATATTTTATCACAAGTTGTTAGTGATAGAGGAGGGAAATAGGTGAAAATTACAGAGATAGTGCCTTGAGAAATAAGGAGGCTAAAGTCCAGAAACTGTTCTGAGAAGCTGATTTTGTGGGACTAGGCATATCATTTGAAATGATGTTGGTGCAGGTTGAGAGGGAATCTGGTGGTAGGCAGACGTGTCACTTCCTGTTGGCAGCATTTCTCTCTAAAGTATAACAAAAATCAACCTGACTTTACAGTCAGATAGATCTTCGTTCAATCTTGATTCTCCAACTTTCGTAACTCTCTTACTTGTGTGATATGGTCTTTGTTGTCTTTAGGACTTTGTCGCCTTTAACTCTTTCCATACTCAAGCTACTCCAAGCCACACAAACCCTCAAGACAGAGTTTTTCTACAGATTTTCTGTTTTCTAGTCATGTTCTCTTATTTGAAGAGATATGTCTATAGCTTGTGTTATGGAAAGAATAAGAACAGTCCACATGTGGATAACGCCAGTGCTTCAGCTTTTAAGCACTTGACTCAAAAACAGCATCACAAAAGGGAATGAATATGCAGAAGTAGCATTGCATAGTCACTTCAGCAAGTTCTTGGGTTTCTCCTTGAAAACTGCTGGTGTCTGTGATGAATGCTCCTGTCTTCCATTAGCAGTTTTTGCCATTTTGTCAAATATGGACTCAAATGTGACAAGGAGGAAATTTGGGAAGTGGTACATTATGGTCGAGAATGATGTTATAAACTCTTCTGGCAGTGCAGGGATAAGTAGACTCTTCACAGTTCCCAAAGTCACCTCGATCAAGTAGCTGAAAGATGTTACATTATGCAGAGAATAGCACCTCTGGAGTGCTCTGCCCTAAATGGGGCGTGTATATCACAGGTCCTCCACTCGAGCTCAGGGAACATGATAAAAGAGGGTATAGAAAGATTCTAAGAGCCAGAGGTGAGAGAAAACTATGAAAAAAACAGTGTCTTCCAGAAATTATATGGTTGTTATACTAATGAACTCATTGCAACTGTGGTAATCCACAGTCAGTGTCACTCAGAATTCAAACACAGATTGAGGAGCAACACAGGAGCTCCCACCCTTAGCTGCTAAGTTAGTGACAGGCAATGGCTGTGAGAGGAGGAAGAATCACATTTTTATAGGACTGTAGAGACTGGTAGGCTGCCCATTCACATAGAGGAAGCACTAAAAATACACATGTGGCTATAAACATTGAGTAGCATGAAGTTGAGAGAGAGACATGGAGGATCCATAAGGACCTGGAGGCTGAGGGCGGTAGATGAATGAATTAAATATATCATGTGCATGTATAAAATTACTATTTTTTAAAAAACAGTCTTTCCATGATCAACTTTTATAGTCCTTATATTTATTTTTTACTCATAATGAATAACCATCCACAAATGTTTGTGTGTATGTGTGTGTATGTGCATGTATGCTTGTGCACATACATGTAGAAGCCCGAGTTCAATGGCAGGCATCATTGTCAATTGCTCTTCAACTTATGTTTTGAGGAAGGGTCTCTTGCTGAGCCTGGATCTTTCCAAGCTACACTGGCTCATCTGCAAGACCCAGGGATAAACCTGTCTCTACTCCCAAGCACTGGAATTACAAGGATATACCAGAGACCAGCTTATTTATGTGGGTGTTGAGGATCCAACACAGGCTTTTATGCTTCCAAGACAAGCACTTTACTGATGGAGTCATTGCCCAATCCTCCTACAACATGCTTATTAAATACTAAATTACATTCTCTATCATCACATGATTTCTTGAGAGAAAATACTTTCTTTTATTTGTTGTTCTTATCCTCGAACCTAGGGGAGTGCCTAGCACATAGCCAACATAATCGTAATCAATACAAGTTGGTTAAATGGATGAATTTAAGAAGGAATTTCTTTTTCAATAAATATGGTTAACAATCCCTACTTCTCCATGAACTCATTTAAGAACTGAACAAAAATTTGCATGTTTAGAAGGAACTACCACCACTTTAAGTACACATAGGTATCCAAAAGTAATAGTAGTTAATTTATACCTGCAAATAGAAGTATTACTGTGGAAAATTCCTTTACACTGTGTGAATATGTCACTATGATTGGTTTAATTAATAAACAAGCTGCCTGGCCAATAGCTGAACAGGATAAAGTTAGGCGGGAAAGCCAAACTGAGAATGATGGGATGAGGAAGGACAGAGTCAGGACTCACCAGCCAGACACAGAGGGAGCAGGAGATGAACATGCCATGCTAATAAAGGTACTGCCACATGACAGAGAGTAAATAAGGAATACGAGTTAACTTAAAATGTAAGAATTAGTCAGTAATAAACCTGAGCTATTGGAGGAGCATTTACAATTAATATAAGCCTCTATGTGGTAATTTGGAAGTGGCTCCTGGGATGGAAAAACTCCACCTACAAAGTATCTTGAGGAGGATCTCACTGAGAATATATCAATAAGACAATGAAGATGTATCTCCAACTCTGGGCATGATTTGGACTCATGAACTAAATTACCTTTGTTAGCCATTTGAACCCACTACATAGTGTCTGATTCCAGATTAAAGGCATAAGATAGAAACCTTGTTATTTGATGTATACAAAAGCTACCAGAGCATCAGAGTCATTCTCATAGACATAAATTGAATCTCTTTTTATGGGTCACTATGTATGATGCTAAGGGAGCCACATCCATCAGAGGAGCTTTAAAAATGTGAAGATTTCCCAATGTTACAGTCATTTTTGGACATTCTACTGATTCTGATGGCCAAAGTCATGACTGGTAATATATAATTTATTATTATATTAGTTAATATAGGTTGGCACTTCACTTCGATGCCCTTCTCTCCTTAGAAGATCTGCTGTTCAATCTAAAGGAGATAAATCGTGCCTTACTAAATATAATGGGAAGCAAAAAGAAGAAAACTTACATTATACAGTGAGTCTGCTGCTGATTGTTCCTGGAAAAAAGAGGCAAGTCCAGCCAGATGCCTATATATCATTCCAAGAAGTCCTTAGTGTGTTTTACGAATAAAATTTAAGGTTCTAACCACTTAGCAACCTTATTTGAAAACAAAACTGGAAGTGACTTCATAATTTTGAATTTATGTGTACTTTGACAAAATAGTAGATTTTAAACAGACTGCTCACATCAGTGTAATGGATGGGGAAGTTGGCAGTAAATACCGAAGGGGACTGAATTATAGTTGAATGGAAGAGAATAGAAAGAGAAGAAAAAGAGGATGGCATTAGAAGTGCTAGTGGTCTTCATACACTATAAGCTGGCTTTTTTTAATGTACAGCTTCTTCAGTTCAGATGGGCACAAGGATCATCAGGACCCAGGAATCAATCCAAGACCTTCTCCTTCAGGAGTGAAGCTTAAGGATTCATATTTTAATTGATCTCCAGTTTGTGTTTGCATTTCTCAGTCATGTTTGACAAACACTGGGTTAATTTTCCTGAGTTACTTCTCTTCTCTGATGTTGACTCTTTAGTATACCATCAGTCATTGATTTATCTCATATACCACAGCTTCCCTAGGGAATCTTTGGCAAAATTCTCTTGGAGATAAAGCACTGTTCATGCATCAGTCTTCAACTCAGAAATCTCCCTTACTATGTATACTTAATTATTATGAAGCCCAAGATATACCTGGTAGAAGAGAGAGAAGCCCCAAGTAAGTGTTCCCACACAGAAGGGATTTTGGTAAATAGATGAACCAGTGAACTGTTCAAGGGTGGCTCCAGAAAGCAGAAGGACCCAGCCAAATCCAGTGATCTTCCCAATCCTCAATGACTTCAGACTGTACAGAAAAATATTTTATCTAACTTCATGTTTTCTTCACATGGACAAAATCAAAATGTTTGGCATTAGAATAGATATGAAAGGGATGGGGGAAGTGGCTCTGCCTACTAAAGCACTTTCAGTTTAGATCCTCAGCATCCATCTAAAAGCCAATTGTGCCACATACTTGCCTGTAACTAGCACAGTGATGGCAAAGACAGGAGGATTTGGGGGGCTTTCTGACATCCACACTAGCTCCAGGTTCAGTGAAAGACTTGATAGAATAGGCAACCCATATTTCTCCTCTGGATTCTGTGAACAGCCAGGTGCATACACAAACAAACACATGCATACACAACAAAAACTCAGGCACACATGCACACACACACACACACACACACACACACACACACACACGACACCAAAAATAGGAACAAAAGGTAAAGGTTGGATGTTGCTTTGCAAGGAAAAGTATAGGAGTCATACATAAATTTAAATTTTGGATAATGAATAATTTTAGTTTAAATATACCTTCATGCAATATATGGGACAATCTTTATACTAAGCATTTTTATTTTATACACCTGACAAACTCATCTAACTGGATAATCAAAAGAATGAAAGGGAAAGTGCCTCTAATTTGTCCATGCAGTAATATCACCAGCAGGGAAATAATAGCATGGTTTAGTAAGGAAAAATAAACCAAGAATAGATAAAGGCCTTCAATAGTGAATGCTACTTCAGTTTCTTCACCTGAGAAATAAAAGAATTAAACTAGATCATTCCTTGCAACTTTCTTAGAGGCTGGTATTTTATGTCCTTTTGTAAAAGAGTCCATCCATACTTCCCAGACATGTTTAAGATGTTTGTGTCTTATACTAGATCTCATAGTGGGGATGTTGTCTATACTTGCAATTTGTCACTGTCTCTCATGGTAATTGGTAGAAAACAACTATGCATAATACCGGTCCTACTTCAAACAATAATTTGGATAGGGACTTTTCTTCATCAAGTTTTCAGGGTATATGTGACCTGAGAGAAGACCGTACAAAATCATTTGAACCTTTTTTCCTTTATTAGCATAACTATTAAAGTTTCTTCTTTTTTCAAATAAAAGCATCCTAGCCTTGTGACGGATTATTAGACTGTGCTCCTTTTATCTCTCTTTTGTTCCAAAACAGGCATTAGCTGAATCTTCCTATTGTTATCTTGGAGTGAAAATTGCATATTGGTCCCCATCCTATTAGGAAACTAAGTTAACAAGGAAAGAAAGATGTCACATTGCCTATATTCATTTTCACTCCATCCTGAGAGAGAAGGATGCTAGATCTTTGGATCCCACAGTCATTTGAATTTCTCTCACTAAAACAATTCCATTATCTAATAAGCCATAAGATCTGCATTTCCAGTCTGTACTAATTGATTTTTCCTACACAGATCTGATGACAAAGGGAAAGCGTTTCTTCAAATAAGGTAGATTTCATTGTCAAGTCTTCATTGTAGGCAGAGCTCCATCCTGTCAGCCGGTTCCTCCATTCCACATGAAGAGCTCTGTTCTCTAACTCCTTCCAATTAATTAATCACTATCTTTATACACGTAATAAATAGCATGACTGCCAGCTAAAAGACAAGAACATTAGTTCTAAAATACAGGGGTTTTCCCCACAAAAAACCACTTCAGACAGCATAAATATCAGCCTCAGTGTGATGTTTTGCCATATAAGTAACAGAAATTGTCTTAACTGGTTATTTTCAAGCACTGGTTTAAAAGAAGGCAGGGAAACTGAAACTTTGTGACAAGATTCTAAGGCGAAATTCTGTGCAAAATGTCATAATTATAAGCACCTGTTAATTACCATCTTATCTACATTTGTCATGAATTATAATTGTTCAGCTCAATTGAAGGGTTTTTTATATCTAAGAGGAGGCAATTTTAATGATCATCTCAAGTTTGACAAGATGTAAGCTGTATTCATTTTATTATATTTTTGATGTAAATTATTTCTATTAGTTCTTTGAAGATTTTATCCATTTTTAATCATAGTCATCCCATGCCATCATATCTCCCAGATCCATTGCCCCTTCCCTACCCACTCAACTTTGTGTCTACTTTTTTAAAAACTTTAACCCATCAAATTCAGTTGGTGCTGCCCATATACTCTTGGATGTGGGGCCTTCCAGTGGAATGTGGAAGGGGATGTTATTGGCCTTGGAATTTTTTTCATAGAGACAAATGCAGATAAGATGTTGCTAGGATACAAGAGGCAATTATATTTTGGAAAGCTGTTGTGAGGATGATATTTGTTCTTCTCTTCTTGCAGTCATTGATTTTCCTTAATTCAGCTCTAGCCTGTCTATGCTCCATGGCCTTTTTTTTAAACCACCTCCTCCTTTCTTGCTAGTGTCTCTAGAAGATCAGCACTGGTATTGACAAAATGGTAAGTTCATTAGCTACATTTTTTTTATCAAATGCATTATTTCCCCTAGGCTGTAACTAGACAGACAAGATCAGGTTTCACCAATAAATGTCTTTTCTTAATTTCATTGAGAATAATTAAAGAAATTCATTTGCTTCCTTTGTAAAGAAAGTCCTTTACTTCAAATATCTATACAGTTCATTGCTCCAGTGGTTCAGATGACCTTCTTTAACCACAGCATATCAACCTAGCAGCAGCTTCCTCTTATTCAAGATATTCTGTACACCCAGTGCCTACTTTTTTGTACATTTATTTTTCTAGGTCTGGGTTACATCATTCATCATGATCTTTTCTATGTCCACCCATTTCCATCTTTCTTTGCAGCTAAATAATATTCCATAGTATACGTATACCCCATTTCTCTATCCATTCACCAGTTGAAGGACAATGAGGTTGTTTCCACTTCTTAGCTATTGTGAATAGTAATGAGCATGACTAAGCAAGTGGAGTAGGATGTGGAGTCCTTTGGGCATATGCCAAGGGGTGGAATAGCTAGGTCATAGATTTATTTTTTAGTTTCTGTGGGTGAGGGTTCCATCCTGATTTCCAGAGGGACTAGACCAGTTTGCAGTTTAACCCACCCCAACATTCCCAGCATTTGTTTTCGTGTTCTTTGCTTATTACATCTAGATCTTCCACTTTCTCTTTGCGTCCTGATATTCTAGCTTCTGCTTGATTGATTTTACTTTTGTAAGGCCTTTCTTTGAGTTTTCTAGTTGTTTTACTGTAGGTTCAATTCCATCTTCATTTCAGGTTGAGTTCCCTTTGGAGTTACTATCTCTATTAAAGTCTGTTCTCAAGTCCTAGATTGTCTTCATCATTTCCATCAGCCTTAGGGCATCACTCACACATTTATTTTTTTAATCTCATTGAGATGTTTCCTGTGTCTTCTGTAAACTTCTAGAATATTTTTTATAAAGTTCACGATGGTTATTTTACATTCTTTTTCCTGTGTTTACCCAAATACTTCTCCTTGGAGAATATTTCTACATAACTGATAGATTTGGGGAGGGGAATGAAAGCAAGGAGATACTCCTTGATCTTCCCATGTTGTTTGCATTTTGTGATAAGATATTGGCATGTGGACTTCTTTTGTTAGTTCTGTATCTAATATGGATAGAACAGGTTGGAGCAGAACACCAGATATGAGAAGGATTAGGAGGTATGTCCTTGTAGGAGGAGGTATGTCACTGGAGGTGGGCTTTGAGAATTTAAGAGCCTATGTAATTCCCAGTTATCTATCTATCTATCTATCTATCTATCTATCTATCTATCTAACTATCTCTTTTTCTCTCTCTCTTCCCTTTCCACTACTCATTCCCTATCTCATGCTTCTGAATAAGATTTAAGCTCTCACCTACTGCCCCTGCATCATCATTCTTGACTGCCTGCTGACATGCCCCTGACCATGATGGTCATAGACTCTGAAACTGTAAGTCCTAATAAACCTTTCCTTCTCTAAGTTGCCCTGGTCATAGTGCTACATTGCAGCAACTGAAAATAACTAAGAAAATGTCCATCAACTGATTAACAGACAACAAAAGTTTTAAGGAAATTGATAGGTAGGGATACACTCATTCTAAGTGAGGCACTCTAGACCCAGAAGAAAAAAAAACTGCTTGCTCTCTTCTCAAATGTAGATGCTAGGTTTGAATCTTATTTGTGTGTTTCATTTGAAGTGCCCATAGAAGATGGGAAGCTATCAGAGGAGAAATAGAATAAAGGTGTTATGAATAGGGAAACGGGGTGGGTCGTGGGTCTCGGGAGGGGTAACTAACACTGAAGGAATTTGAAAATTCTATATGGAAGCCTACTATTATAGAAGCTTCTGAAAATGTATACCTAAATATATATAAAAGAAGTTTAAAAGGATTTACCCAATAACCAAGGCCAGTGCCTCTTCCCAACAACATAAGCTATAAAATCATAATGCCAGTGCCAGATGTGAGTGACCTTGTTTTTTTTTTGAGTTCTTGGTCAGTGGGGTCTGATAGATACCCCACACCTAAAAACTAACAAGCTATTGTCATTGCTCTTGGTTACCCTCCAGAGCTTCATAGGAAGATGTTGCTGATAAAGACAACACATACTTGAGGATATGAAGAAATCATACTAATACAAATTTGGAAGTTTCATTCCAATAGGCTAGCTTTCATAGTGCTAGAAGGTTCTATGCATGCTGCCAGGGGTAAAAAGTAATCAATAATCTTATATAGCTGTTCACCCTATTGACTACAATAATGACTAACCTGGTAAGAAAGGGCCACTGGTAAGATTGTGGCATGTATGTTATAGGAGTAACTAACCACTGTCTTATTGCATTTAGAGCCCACTTCACAATATAGATCCCATGACTGGTACTGTTAACTGGGTCAAAAATTCATGGCTAGCTACATCATAGTCCCTGGGAGGAGGTTTAGTCTACTATTGAACTATTAAATGGGCATACTAAATGTCCCCTAATTTCTAATCTCTACATCAATAGATCAGTGAATCTCTCATCTCAACCCTCATCAGAGATGTTTCATTATACAGTATATGCTGATTTTTACAGAGATCCAAAATTGGTCAAGATTCAAAGAATAGAAGACTATAGAGTACTCAGCTTTAAATGGAACATCTGTATCATACACACATACACACATACACACAAGGTTCAGGAATCATCACTGAAAAGAGGGATGGAAATGTTGTAATGTCCAGGGTGATGGCTTTCTGCAGTAAAATGGATTTGGCATATGTGAGTACCATTGCACACAGGAACCTATAGAAGCTAGGACTGCATACATAGAACCTGCAAAAGACCAAGGAAGCTAAAATCCCAGCATGGGTGGTGAGAGACTCCTTGCAATTGATGGCTACTGTCAGAGGGAAAGGCAGTTTTCTCCAGTGATGTGGCCCTGCCAAGTTACCCATTCTTCAGTAGATTACCCATTCAGTAGTTATACCCATTCACATATTGACAACCCTAAGGAGCACAGTAAAATAAAAAAGAAATTTGGTGGAAAGACAGGGAAGGTAAAGGAAGAGGAGGAGAACAGGATGGACCGAATTGGTATTTTGTAAGTATGTATGAAATTCTCAAACAATAAAAAAGGGAAAATTCTTCCCAGAAAGAAAAGCCCAGGACCAGATGGATTTACTGCTGAATTATACGAAATGTTTAGGAAGATCCAATACTTCCAATTTTTTTCAACAACATAGATTGGGAAGGAATACTAACAAATTCGTTCTACAAAGCCAGGCTTATTCTGATATTAAAAACAAAGAACAATACAACTACAAACCAATTTACCTGATGCATAGATGCAAAAATTCAACAAAATACTTGCAAATCAAACTCAAGATCAAATTTAACATGTTTATACATCATGATCAAGTGGGCTCTATCCAGCAGATGCAAAATTATTTCACTATAAGCAAAACAATTAATGTAATACATCATAGAAATAAACTTAAAGATAGATATCACATAATCATTTCCACAGATGTAGAAAAGGCATATGACAGAGTTCAAAACACATGAATGATATAATTCCTTGAGAAAGTAGGAAAAGATGGGCCATACACACTTCAAAATAAGAAAACATATATATCCAACATTTTAATAAGCATAGAAAAACTGATCACATATCTTATAAAACTGGAAACAAAGCAATGACATCAACTTTCTCCTGACTTTCTCACTATAATGCTCTAAATCTTAGATATAGCAATAATACCAGGAAAAGACTTAAAGAAGGCAAACTATCCCTATTGGCATATGACATGACTCCATACTTAAAAGACCCTATAGGATCTACCATAAAACTCTTCCATCTAATAAACACTAATATACCAAATCAATATATGAAATCAATAACCTTTTATATACCAACAATTAACTAGCTTGCAGGGAAAAATTAGGAACAACATCTCATTCATAAGAACTCAAAAGAAATACATAGGAAATAAACCTACCAAGGAAATGACAGAATTCTACAATGAAAACTAAAATACAATGAAAAGGGAAATAAAGAAACAAAATAATGGAAAGATCATTAATATTTCTGAATTAGCAGAACAAATATCATGAAGATTAGCATATTGCCAAAAGTAATAAACAGATTCAATGCAATTCCCATCAAAATTGTAATGTCCTATTTTACAGAACTACAGAACTATCCAAGAATACATATGAAATCACAGAAGACCACAAAGACACAAAATGACCCTAATGAGGAGGAGCACAGCTGGAGATTTCAAAATACCTGACTTCAAACTACAAAGCTACTGGCACAAAAACAGATAGACAGAACAATAGAATTGAGGACCTATAAATAAACTAACAAAGATGCACCCATCTAATTCTTGATAAACCTGTCAAAAACACACAGTGGAAAGAAGACAGCCTATTCAACAAAAGATTCTCCCCAAAGTAGATATTCAGCTACAGAATGAAAATAGATACATTTCATTCACCCTTTAGAAAAATCAACTCAAAGTTGATTGAAGAAATAAAAACTTATTTTAAAAGCTGAAATGCTGAAACTGCTGGAATAAAACAGAGATGGATCTCGAATGCACTTTAAGATATAGATTTATGGAAGATTTTCTGAAGCTGACATCAGTAGCATAAGAATGGGTCTCAAGAATGATGAAATGAGTATACATAAAATTAAAATTTTCTAAACAGAAAAATAAACTATCAACATAGCAAAGGTCTTACCAAATAGGAGAAAATCTTTACCAACTATGCTTCAGACAGGAGGATAATATTTTCAGTTTACAAATAATTGAAAAAAGTTAAACACCCAAATCCCTTAATTGTCAATCAACAAATGGCCTAATGAAATATACAGATAATGCTCAAAAGAAGAAACAGAAATGGTCAATAACTATGTTTGAAAATATTCAACAGTCCTAATCATAAGGGAAATGCAAAATCAATGTGGAGGTTTTGAACAAATTGAAAAATACAAGTACCATATTACCTAGCTATGTCATTCCTGGATACATTCCTAACGTACTCTATATCTAGCCCATCCAGATATATTGCTGGTGTATTTATTAATAACTGTGAACAAATAGAAACAACATAGCTGTCCTTTAACAAACAAATGAATAATGTAAATTTGGTACATAAACACAATAGAGTCTCAGTAATCTGAAAAGTAAAATATGAAATTGAAGTGAAAAGGGGGTAGATTAGGAAAGTACAATATTAAGCAAAGTGTCCCAAATGCAGAGATATGAAAAAATCATGTACTCTCTCTTATGTGGTCCTAAACTGTAAAGTATGCATGTATGTAAACACAGCACAGAGGGGATAAGGAAAGAGTGCCAAGGATCAATGGACGATGGTGTTTAGTGGAGAATGGAACAGATATGGCATGGAAGAGGAAAAGAAATGTTACAAGAGAGAATAGACAAAGTGTGGATGGTTAGTGTGGGAGGAGATCTACCAAAACATGTTGCTCAAAATGCATTACTGATATCTCATATCTTGTATGCTAATTAAATAAATGAAAGATATTTTAAAAAACACAAAATTTGTTGTTAGACTAGATCAGCATTAGAGCAGTGTCTATGTTGCCAGTTAAAGTAAGTCAGTATTTCTGTCTCTGTTTCTACTTCTGTAACGTGGAGCTGTTACATAATATTGAGAGTAAGTGTTGTGATTATTGCAAAGATGGGACAAAGTTTCATAATTTGGCTGGAGAGAATATATATTGCTGCAACCCACAAGACTTGGGTTTTAGTATTGTAGCTAATGGCAGTGAGGGAATAAACAAAGGATAGGCACATGTACAGAAAAGCTTGGGTCAGGAGGTAGGAGTGTGTACTCTGATGGAGAGTACCTGCTACTGCTAGCAACCTAGAGCCTCAGGGGGACAGGTAGGCTACACTACATAGGAAGTCTTCATAGAGTATTCTCTACCTATAAACATATGTTACAAGGAAGAAGCTGCAGTTTCTTTTGCACACTGATAAACTTTCATATTTGGAACAGAAGAATGTGGCTTTCACAGCTCCCGCAAAAGCCCGCTTTCTCAGAGGCTATGCCAACACATAAAATCCTAGTAAGCCCTCTGCCCATAAACCACCAACACTCCCTAAAAGCCCACCAAGCCTACCCCTAACGGACCTCACTTTCCTTGTCACCATATCTCAGCCCACGGCTCCTTCGAAGCCTCCAGCTTTGTCAGACCCCATGCCAGCCCCCAGAATCCCAGAGGTCACACAGGCTACCAGAACCCCAGCAGATATACACTGTTGTACCAGAGGACTCTCAGGTCACCAGAACAACATGCCACTTCAGCCAGAAGACCAGAGATGAAAGAAAAACTAAGGGGAAAACGCCCATCCAATACAGCCAAACTCAGAAATCGGCACTTAGACCTATAATCACCCCAAACCCAGATGCCTAATCATCAGTGTAAGAGTACAATCAACAACAGCCAGGGCAACATGACGCCATCAGAGCCCTGCCTACTACAGCAATCCCTGAATATTCCAACACAGCTGAAGCACAAGAAAATGACCTTAAAACCAACTTTATGAAGATAATAGAGGTCCTTAAAGAGGAAATGAATAAATCCCTTAAAAAATTGAGGAAAAGACAAAAATGGAGGAAATGAATAAATTCCTTAACGAATGCCAAGGAAAAAGCAAAGAGTTGAAGGAAATTAATAAAACTGTTCAAGGTCAGAAGAATGAAATAGAATCAAGAAAATACAAACTGGGGTAAACTTGGATATGGAAAATCTAGGTAAACAACCAAGAACCAGAGATGCAAGAATCACCAACAGAACACAACAGATGGAAGAGAGAATGTCAGGCTTTGAAGATATGATGGAAGAAATAGATACACTAGTGAAAGAAAATGTTAAATCTAAAAAATAAAAATTCCTGACACAAATCATCCAGGAAATCTGAAACACTATGAAAAGACCAAACTTAGCAATAATAGGAATAAAAGGAGGAGAATAATTCCAACTCAAAGGCCTAGAAAAAATTTTTTTAAATCATATAAGAAAATTTCCCTCAAGTAAAGGATATGCCCATAAAGGTACAAGAAGCTTACAGAACACCAAATAGATTAGTGCTCACGGATTGGTAGAATTAATGTAGTAAAAGTGGCCAGAGAAGTTAGACATACATTATGGAGGAGAGCCAGAACCTGGAAACAACATAGATGTCCCTCAACAGAAGAAGGAAGAAAGGAAATGTGGTATATACATGATGGAGTATTACTCAGCTGTTATAAAACGACACCATGAAATTTTCAGGGAAATGGATGGAACCAGAAAAAAAATCATACTGAGTGAGGTAACCCTAATCCAAAAAGATAAATATGATCAGTGCCTTATTCAGCCAACATCAGAGAATCTTCTTCCTGCAACAGAAGGGAACAAATATAGAGACTCACAGCTAGACAGAAAAGAGAGAGAGAGAGAGAGAGAGAGAGAGAGAGAGAGAGAGAGAGAGACCTTGAAACACATAGCTCTTTTTTTAACTTTTTTTTTATTAAAAAGATCTTCCACTCCTTTTACATACCAACCTCAGATCCCCCTCTCCTCCCTCCTGGTGCCCTGCAAGCTCCCCACCTCAACCCACCCCCATTCCCAATTCTTCTAAAACAAGTTGTCCCATGGAGAGTCCACAGAGTCTGGCACTCTCAGCCAAGGCAGGACAAGAACCTCCTCCCTACGCCAAGACTGTGCCAGGTGTCCCACCTCAGGCACTGGGCTCCAAAAAGTCAGGCCCTGCACCAGGGACGGATCCCGATCCCACCACCTGGGGACCCTCAGACACTTCAAGCCAAACAACTGTCTCAAGCCTCCAGAGGGCTCAGTTCAGCACCATTGGAAATAATTGATAGGGTGCCTGAACTGGCCTGATCCAGTGATCACAGGGATGAATACCCTAACTGCCACCATGGAGCCCTCATCCAGTGATTGATGGAGACAGATGAGGGCACTGGGCGGATCTCCAGAAGCCCAATCAATGGGAGACAGGGGGCCCTCTATGAGCAAGGGACTAAGAGATCATGATGGGAGGGTGTGCAGAGATGGACAACCAAACTAGTGGAGATGCATGAACTATGGACCCATGGCTGAGAAGCCCCGATGGGCCCTCATCCAGAGACAGATGGAAGCAGATGTGAGATTCATGGCTGGGCACCATGCAGAGCTCCAGGAGTTCAACTGATGGGAGAGAGGAGAGGTTCAATGAACAAGAGACATTGAGATCATGAAGCCAACCAAACTGGTGGAAATGCATGAACTGTGGAACACATAGCTCTTAATGGGATGTCTCCATCAATTCCCTCCCTTGGAAGAGGAGGTGGAAGGAGCATAAAAGTCAGAAGGAATGGAGGACATCAAGAGAACAAGGCCTCTAAATCAGTTGAGCAAAGCTCATATGAACACACAGAGACTAAAGCAGCAAATACAGTGCTGACATGGCTCTGCACCAGGTCCTGTGTGTGTGTGTGTGTGTGTGTGTGTGTGTGTGTATACATACATATATATGTATGTATGTATGCATGTATGTATGTATGTATGTATGTATAATAGCTCTCCTAGCTTTCAGTTTAGTATTTTTATGGGACTTCCGAGTACATGAATGAGTGAATCTCTGTTTCTTATACCTTCTCTTGGGGCTTTATCCTTTCAGTTTGTTTGTTTTGTCCAATTCCAATGTGATAGTTTTTGCTCTGGCATCTCCAACATCTTGCGGTCTCCAATGAAATCCAGGCTTCACTTTCAT
This sequence comes from Neotoma lepida, assembly GCA_001675575.1. NCBI lineage: Eukaryota > Metazoa > Chordata > Mammalia > Rodentia > Cricetidae > Neotoma > Neotoma lepida. The sequence goes on along the minus strand of LZPO01034899.1, from coordinate 253,630 downwards.
AGTGTCACACAATGGCCTCTCAGGTCACACATGCCTGGCCTCAGCAGCTTTCCTTAGCTGCAGAGGGAGATTCCACAACCCCTTTCTTGTTTCCTTCACTCTAAAACCAGAACCATGTGGCTGAAGCTGCCAAGTTCTGCTGCTTGATGTAGCTGGAACATGGCTCCCTCATTCAAATACATTTCCACCAATTTTCTGTTTTGGATGGTTTCTTTCACTGCCTAAGCTTGGCTGGAACTCACAATGTATACCAGGGTAACCTTGAACTTAGAGATCCACCTGCCTCTGCCTTCTGAGTGTTGAGATTAAAGGTATGTACCACCAAAAAAAATGGCCATCCAACCAAAAACAATCTACAGATTTAACGAAATCCCCATAATATTTCCAGCACAATTCTTTACAGATCTTGAAAGGACAATGAATAACTTCATATGGAAAAACAAAAAACCCAGGATAAGTAAAACAATCCTGTCCAATAAAAGAATATCCGGAGGTATCACCATCCCTGATTTCAAGTTGTACTACAGAGCTATAGTAATAAAAACCACATGGTAGTGGCATAAAACAGATACACTGATCAATGGAAGACCAAGATGTAAATCCACAAACCTGTGGACACCTGATTTTTGATAAAGAAGTCAGAAACACACATTGGAAGAAGAAAGTATCATCAACAAATGGTGCTGGTCTAAATGGATGTCAGCATGTAGAAGAATGCAAATTGTTCCATATCTACCACCCTGCACAAAACTAGTTGAAGTAGATCCAAGACTTCAACAGAAAACCAGATATACTTAACTTTATAGAAGACAAGGTAAAGAAAATCCTTGAACATTGTCACAAGAGATGACATCCTGAACAGAACACCAATAACACAGGCATGAAGATCAACCATCAATAAAAGGGACCTCATGAAACTGAAAACCCTCAGTAAGGTAAAGGACAATAGGACAAAACAGTAGCCTATAGAATGGGAAAAGATTTCCACCAACTCCATATCCAACAGAGGGCTAATATCCAAAATATACAAAGAACTCAAGAAACTGGACATCAACAAAGCAAATAGTGCAATTAAAAATGGGGTACAGATCTAAACAGAGAATTCTCAACAGAGGAATCTCAAATGGACAAGAAACACTTAAAGAACTGTTCAACATCCTTAGCCATCAGGGAAATGATAATCAAAATGACTCTGAGACTCCATCTTACACTTGTCAGAATGGCTAAGACTAAAAACACAAGTGACAGCTCATACAAGAGGAACACTCCTCTATTGCTGGTAGAAGCGAAAACTTGTAAAGCCACTTTGGAAATCAACATGGTGATTTTTCAGAAAATTGGTAATCAATCTACCTCAAGACCCACCTATACCATTCTTAGGCATATACCCGAAGATCCTCCATCCTACCACAAGGACACTTGCTCAACCATGTTCATTGAAGCTTTATTCATAATAGCCAGAAACTGAAAACAAGCTAGATGTTCCTCAACAAAAGAAAGCATAAAGAAATTGTGGTACATTTACACAATGGACTATTACTCAGCTTTTGAAAAAAATGCATCATAAAACTTGCAATGGAAATTTAGAAATGGAAAAAAATGGATGAAACTAGAAAAGACCACCCTGAGTGAGATAACCCAGAAAGAAACGTGGTATGTACTCACTTATAACTGGGCATTAGATGTTAAGTAAAAGATAATAATGCTACAATCCACAGACCCAGAAAGGCCATGTAACAAGGGGGGCTGAAGGGAGGAACTCATGGATCTCTCTGGGAAGGGGAAATAGAATAGATTTTGTGGGTGGGCTAGGGGAAAGTCAGGATGGGAACTGGAGGGATCAGGTGGAAAGGGTTGAGAGGGCATGATGGAGAGAGCATTGGCAGAGATGATTGGAATTGGAGGGCATTTGTGGGGTGGGGCGATGTAGAAACCCAATGCAGTGGAAATTCCCTGGAATCTAGAAGAGTGACCCTAGTGAAGTCTCCTTACAATATGAGATACAAAGCCCCAACTGGCCATTTTCTATAACCAGGCAAGGCTCCTACCTGTGGGACTGGGACAAAATCTTTGACCTACAATCTGTCCTGCCTGCAAGATGTACTGAGGTAAGAATGACATAGAATGTGTGGGAGCAGCCAACCAATGACTGGTCCAACTTGAAGCCCATGCCAAGAGAAGGAGCCCTCACTGGATACTGCCTGGATTGCCAGGAACCAGAGGCAGGACAGCCCAGAGACCCAAGATAGAACCAAACACAACTGGTAACAAAAACAACAATAGGTAAATGAGATGATTCTTAATTATATTCTGCTATACTCATAGGTCGGTGCCTAGCCCAAGTATTATCAGAGGGACATCATCTAACAACTGAAGGGAGCAGATGCAGAGACCCACAGCCAAACACCAGGTAAAGCCAGGGGAACCTTGGAGAAGAGGAAGAGAAAGGATTGTGGGAGCCAGAGGGGTAGAGGACACCACTAGACTGAAGCCCACAGAATCAATTAAGCAGGGCTCATAGGGGCTTATAGAAACTGGAGTGACAAACACAGACCCTGGATGTGTCTAAGTTAGGTCCTCTGCATATATGTTATGGTTGTGTAGCTTGGTGTTCTTATGGGACTCCTAAGAGTGGGAGGAGGGAGTGTCTCTGACTCTTTTGCCTGTTTTGGGGACCCTTTTCCTCCTACTGGGTCACCTCATCCAGCCTTAATATGATGGTATGTGCTTAGTCTTATTGTATCTCATTAGGACCTGTTTGATGGATATTCTTGCTCTGTTTTTAACAGAAATGGAGGAGGAGTGAATCTAGGGGAGAGGGGAGATGGAGGGAGGGACTGGGAGGAGTGGAAATTGGATGTGGACTGTGGTCAAGATGTAATGTATGAGAGAAGAATAAATAAATGTAAAGCATATGCCAAATATATTTATAAACTCTATATACTGTCTTAATATTGCATCTATTTAATAAAATACCAAAAAAGATGGCTTTGCGATCTTTTTTGCAAATTGGCTTTGCCAATTTCCCAAGAATCCGAGGCTTTTTGCTCTTGCTGTTCCCATATCATGAATCAGAACTTCATTCACTCAAGGTTTTATTGTGCTCCTAGATATATATATATATATATAGATAGATAGATAGATAGATAGATAGATAGATGATAGATTGATGATAGATTATATATATGTATATATATGAAAATGTATTGTAAACAGATTGATGGAGATTATAAAAGAATGAGGGCAAACCAGTACTTCAGTATTACCTTATAAAAATTAAGTTTTTAGTGTATATGGCATAATTGATGAGATTTCTAATCTAACAAGGTAAAGCTATTAGCGGTTATGTGGTAGGGATTTTTAGCATAGTCCATTTCCATATAAGTCATTTTTAGGCCTTTCTAAATTATATGTGTTAAAAGGATGCATGAATTCATTAAATTATTTTTAACTCAGCTCATTATTACACTCAGCTTGACATCTTAGACTGTTGCTAATTTTTAACCAATTTAACAAAATGTCCTTTGTTAGGAATTAAGTAGCAATGTTTCTAACATATTATAGCTGAGATACAAGTATTTCAGAAAAGAAGGTATATTGCACATAGAACCTTAGCAAATTAGAAAGACACTGAAAGTAATTTAGTTCAACCACTCATTAGACACATGTAGAAACATAGTCATTCCTTGATATTCGTAATTAAATGATTAGATATAGTGAATGAACTATGATCCAATCACCTATTAAGATTCAGAAAACTACCTCAAGGAATTGTGCTCCAAGTTAAAAAATGAGGAAGTGATACAGATTTACTGTCGGTCTTTAAAATCTTATGGTATAGACCACATATGCTCTTGTAGCAATCATATCAGGTATCATATTGTAAACCACATAAAATCCTACAGAAGTTAAATTGGAAAGTTCTCTCTAGAATGTATTATATTGAGAGGACTTTCTTGGGTAAGGTGACATTACAGCTTTTGTTTCTGCCCCTACTGTGATTTTACATCAGTTCATTTATTAATAATGAATAATAATATTAATAATGAAATAATGAGACTAGGAACAAAAGACAAAGCTCACAATACTAATGTGAATTAAGGGAATATTTTGATAAAATAGTTTTGATGCATTCATTGTTATGCTTATAAATATAGATGTTTATTTATTTAATCAATATTTACTAAATGGTGATGATTATGTGCTATGAACAGTGAGTGAAATAATGAAGATATAGGATAAAATAATATTGGAATAGATCTCTAAGTCTCATTTCTCTGCAGAAACACAATTTAAATAATGAACCAATTGAGAGATAATAGCACTTCTGTGTGACACAAAAAATGAAGGAAACTTTGATTAAGGTAAGGACATTTTGAATCATCCTTCCTCCAAAGCCAGAGAGTACAACACAGGGAATATATCCTTCCTGTAGGAGAAAGAAGGGGAATTATGTACGGAATTTTGCTTGACATTCAAAATGTATTTCTGTCCCAAATAAATCCAGTGCAGGATAGACTCATGGCCTCAGACTTCAGGCTTACATGATGGATGTCATCTCCAGACCACCCAACTACCAGACCAAACATCAGCTACCTCATTGGTTCTCAATATGCTGTTATCCTTTAATACAGTTCCTCAAGTTTGATGACCCCCCAACCATAAAATTATTTTTGTTGCTACTTTATAACTGTAATTTTGCTACTGTTATGAACCATAATACAAACATCTGATATGCAAGATATCTGATATGCGACCCCAGTGAAAGGGTCATTCCATCCCCAAAGGGGTCAAGACCACTGCTCTAGACTGCTTCCAACAATAGACTTGATTCTATCGCCACAGGAGGAAGTTGATAATGAGATGAGCACTCTCACAGGAAGCATTCAGGTGTGCCAGTAGAAACATTATACCTCCAAACTTAACATGGCACTAGGAAGAATCCTGTAGACTCAGGTCCTATTTCTGCTTCTCAGGCAGAGTCTATAGGCACATGTCAAATTCAGAGTAAGCCTGGAAGTCCCCAACATCTAATTGGCCTGGGCACTAGGCCAGCACCCACAGAACCAAACTCTGGTTAATATCACTGGAAATGAGATTCAGACCAGTCTCAACATCAAGAAGGCCCCAAATTCCATGGTTCTAGGATAGTCAAGTTCCAGGGGTGCTCTAACAAACCCAGAGTCCATGCCTCTCCCAATAGATCCCAGGAGTGGATAAGCACTAACAGGCCTATAGCTTGTACTTCATCTTCTGTGTTTGAGTCCCATACTAGACCTTAAAGCACTAGCACCCAACATCTGGGCCAACACAAGATTATCTTGGCTCTAGACTTCAGACTCCATGCTAGTCCTAGAACCAAGCTAGCCCTAGTCTCAAGACAAGTCCCTATGTACAAAGCATCAGATGACCTAGGGAACAGGCCCCATTTGAGCAGACTCTAGTGTAAGGCTAGATCTTGTGGACTAAGGTGCCAAGACAAGTCCCACAAATCCAGACTCCTCACCTGCTCTCCTGGAACCAAGATGCAAGGCCCACAGCCTTCAGGATCACCATCAACCTACACCACCCAAGAACTATACCCTATGGTTGAATGTACTGAGTACTGAGTACCCTCAAGCACAAGAAGACTCTAGGACCATTCCATTAGACCTAATTTGTAGCCCTATCTAAGAGCAAACATTATGGATACAACTTTCCAACCCCACATACAGGTTTCAGGCCTACAGAAAATGAAAACTGACCACTGAAAAAAATGAGATTTCTTCAGGCATTGTGATGCACATCAATAATCCCAGCACTAGGGAGGCTTAGACATATGAATCTTTGAGGCCACCCTGGTCTACAAAGTGAATTCCAGGACAGCCAGGGATACAGAGAGAAACCTTGTCTCCAAAAGAACCAAAAAGAAAAACTAATATTTCATCAAAGTAGTAATTTTAAGCACAAAAGAATCAATTAAGTAAATACCCAACCTACTAAATTGACAAATATTTTTATAAACTTAACAGTGATAAGGGGTCCCAATTTTAAAATATATAGTGTCCTCTGACAGCTTTATATTAAAAAAAACACCAAAAGTATTCATTTACAATTGTCTAGAGGGCTTGAAGAGACACACTTCAAAATAAGACAGCATATATGAGAATATGCAAAATATCATTAATAATAAGGGAACTATGACTTAAATGCACAATAAATTATTTTCTCATGAGTTTCAGAATATGTAATTTAAAAATATGGAAGTAACATATTGGTGATCATGTAGAGAAAGAGAACATTTAAAAATGGTAGTGGATATTTTTGGTTGTGAGCCTAGCCTTTAAGGGCTGAGCCATGCTTTGTTGACCCCCATGGGAGGCCTTCCTCTTTCTAAGGAGTGGATGGGGGCATAGAAAGGAAGTGGGGGGAGCTAACAGGAGGAAAGGAGGGAGGGAAAACTGTGGTTGGTATATAAAGTAAATTTTAAAAATTAATAATAAAAAATGCTAGTGGAGATATAAATTAGTACAGAAATTATAGAATATTGCATGCAAATT
>LZPO01034899.1:221334-244439 GCA_001675575.1 Neotoma lepida | reverse complement strand
AGTTCTGATCCTCTGGAGAACCATGACTAATACATCCCTCCATGCTAGCTTTCATAGTTCCAGAAGGTGCTGCTATTCTGGCTGATAGGGGAGAAAAGTCACCAACAGTCTTATTGAGCTGTCACTTCCGTGAGTATCAATAATGACCTACCCCACCAGGTTTGCCCACTAGCGCAACAGTGGAATGACTGATGTGGAGGTGTCTTAGTTTACTTTCTACTAATGTAATAAACACCATGACCAAAGGAATTTTGTGAAGAAAGTGTTTATTGGCTTACAGGTTAGAGTCCATCTTTGGGGGAAGCCTAGGCAGGAGGAACTGTGACAGAAACCACAGAAGAACACTCCTTCTAGCTTGTTTCTCCTAGCTTGCTCATTCTGCTTTACTATACACCCAGGACCACCTGTCCAGGCATGGCATTGCCCACAGTGGGCTGGAAACATCCACACTAATCAAGAAATAATGTGCTGACTTAATAAACTTCTTTTCCATAGTTGTTGTATAACCATAGAGAGATCATCTATAAACTCAATACTATCTGTGTTAAAGGAACATGTGTCCAAAACCATCATTTGCTTTAGTTTCACTTTGGTTTCTTTTTCTTCTCTTAAATTCACACTCATTTCAGCTGTCATATTCGCCCTCCAGGAGACACATCATTATAAGTGGAGCCAAGATGCCTCTCATCATGAGAAATACATTAAATAACATCAGATATTAGAGGATGATGGCCCTGGAGGGGGCTTGGGGAAGCTATACTCAATTTATGATGTGTTTCCCTGTTTTTCGCTACAGAAGGTAGAGACTATGACTAAGTCAAGAAATGTTCTGAGAACTTATGCCAAGCCTTATGTTTTCAACTTCAACATGTGCTAAACATAATCTCAATGTCATATAAAGGAACACACACAAACAGAGCACATGTATTTTGAAAAGGCAATTGTTTTTACAAAATGGGTGTGCTAAAACCCAAAACAGGCTAGTAACACATCAGAGCCAACATGGTTCTCATACTTTCTCCCTGATACAACTAGAAATTGTGCCATCCCACTGGTGGGAGCTCAAGTTGAAATCTGGTATGATTTACTCATCTGTGGAAAAGTGAAAGGAAAGGCTTAGGATATACAAGTCCTTGCTGGGATAGCTACCTCTGACTTTAAAAAAATATTTTTTTCACAGGGACAAAACAGGATACTTGCAACACATGGCAAAGAACTATCATGAAGTGGTGGAGGAAATTAAAAGCCACAAACGGTTTTGTCATGTTGGGAAAATGAAGGCCAGAGGGCTGGAAAACCCTACAGAATGCACACTATGAGTTTGTTACCTTATAGAAAAGTGGAAAAAAGGGAGACTGTCCATGAGGACCTGAACATGTAATCCACACCTGAATACGTACAGGGAGCACTAGTGAAAAAATTGTGACTAAAGAAACTCACTTTCTAGAGGTTGAGGGAAAGCACATACAGTCAAAGGATCAAGGCTACGTCGGGTAGAGAAGCCAGAATCCTGAGAGTGGAGACAGAAGAAGAGCTATAACTGGGTTGCAATGAGGAGCCCAAAACATCAGAATAAGCAGATCTGTTAGAGTCCTATGACCTTGACCATTTCAACCCACTATTTTCATATTTCCACTTCTCCTGCATATTGGCAGAATTTGGAAAATATTGCAAAAAATTAATTTAATAACAGTCTGTCCTAACTTATATTCTAAATTATTATGTCTGATAAACTACGCGATTTGTATCTTGCCATTAGTGAGTGGTAATTTCTAAAACTTAAGTGTTTATTCAACACACCATTTCTGTTTGAAGTAACCTTATTTAATAGTAAGTACTGGTATCTACAACTACAGGTTCTTTCTTGACCCCAGTCCTATAAAATCTTAATAGACAGACACACTCATATCTATTATTAGCCTACTACCCCTATTGCAAAAGTCCCATTGTACCTCACAACAAAATCCATCTGAATTTTTAAATTTCCTATAAAACAACTGACACAGCCTTGGAAAAGCTATTTTTGGGGCTAGTCTTCAGCTTAAAACAATCATAAGTTGTGTGCCTTAGCATAACTATATCATAAAGTCATAAGTCACACAACATATGAAGAATGAACAATATATCGAACAATCCTCAGTGCAGTGATGTTTCTTTCCAATGCTTAGAACTGGGATTGCAAGGCCTTTTTGTTTCTTCCTGAACTCACTGCAATTCAAAACAAACACTGTCAAGTAAATGCTGATACCAGGTCATGAACATGTGGTCAAAACTGGCTTTTCCTATAAAAAGAGGACACATAGTAAGTAACTAATATACTCTCCATTTCAAATAAATTTTGTGAACCACACAGTTTCATCACAAACTCTACCCTATGAGTGAAAACAGAAAGTCGTGCACAAAAACAGGCCAGAGGAAAAATCAGCTTCCTTATCTAACCTAAATGGTTAGACCTGTCCATCTCAGTTTGGGCTGCTCTAACAGAGCACCACAGGCTGCAGAGCTTCCCAGGGAGACATTTGCTTCTCTCACTTCTGGAATAGGGGAAGGAAGTTCCCTGTTTCTGCTTGCTTCTCACAAGGGCACTGATTCCCCACATGAGAATCTCACATCATGACTTCATATAAACCCAATTTTCTTCCAAGGACCCCATCTGCAGCTACAATTCACTGGGGTGTCTTCATGAGAACTGGAGATGCAATTCATTCCATAACACCCACTGAGCAGCATTGCTCTTCTGTAAAGGTAACCCAGAAGCCCTCACTGAAATCCTTCCAGGTGCTTAGGGACTATGAACATAAACAAGGATGTGGTGTCCTAAGCTTCTGTGGACATATCTTCAGGATTAAATACTGTTCTAGGCCCAAGAGAAGGACCCCTTATTTGCAAAGACTCTTAGTTTGCCCATCATAGATGAGCTCCTTCTCTTGAAACCTATGAGATTAAGATTCTTTTTTTCTCTTTTAACAGACACACACACACACACACTCACTCACTCACTCACTCACTCACTCACTCACTCACTCACACCAATAACAGTAAAAGTAATATAATGAAATCAAATTTACATCACAGTTGCATATTCTAATTATAATTTTTTTCTACAAGGCTTACATGTCAATCCTCAAGGTTTAATGCCATTTAAAAATTCTGATTTCCATCAAAACTTAAGGTTATTGATCTAGTACTTGAAAAGGTCTCCCAGGCTCTTTTTAACAGGCTTATTTTCCGTTCTTTCTTTGAATAGGCCGTGACATTTTCTTGTACTTCACTTGCAGGATCTGCAAAGAATGCAGAGAAGATTGTTGGCCTCAGAAATCAGCTTTGTAACCATACATACAGGATGACAACAATTACATGTTGTTTTGATATTCCATACCACACTATACATATTCATTATATGCATATTCTGTATTATTTGGAAATCTACTCACCATTAGCATGCAAAATTGAAAGAGAATAACCACGTACCAATATTCAAATTCCAAAAACAACTTTTTCTCTGCTCTGTATATGTAATCCTTTCACACTGCTGCATTTTGTATTTCTCTCCAAGCTCATCAAAATGATGTATTTCATGAAGACGTTTTTCTGATGTCTTATAACATCAATAAGTTGAGATTAATTTACCTGTTATAAGATTTTAGCCTCATAATATCCTTTATACAAAGTCTCTCAGAAATTGCTCTACTTTGAAAAATAACAGAGAAGAGTGCCACAGTTCACAATCAGAAATAAGTGAAGCTGTGGGTGGTTTGATAGAGTATGGAAAATACAAAAGAACTTCTTGCATTTTGCCTGAGAAAATGAAATTCTGGGCTTAGAATGTAATTTGGTGATTTAGTACTTGCCCATTCTACATGAAGCCTAAGGTTTGATCTTCAGCGTCAGACCACAACTAAGAAAAAGAAAAAAACAGTAAACTCATATACTTATTGAAGAAGTCACTTCATAGCTAATTCCACTATTTGTGACTGATCATGTGACAGAATACTTTCAAAACTGCAGGGGAGAGGCTGTGTGTCTGTCACATACAGCAAAAATGAATATCAAAACCATGGGGACTATCCTTGTGCACATACATATGATTATATATTAGCTTGAAGGGAACTCAAAGATATTTTTTCAAATACATTTGGTGTGTGTTTTTCTTTTCCTTGGATAGACTCTTGAATAGCCCAAGCTGTCCTTCAATATACTGTGTAACCAAGGCTAGCCTTCAACTCCCAGTCTTCCTTCTTCCTTCTCCTAAGTGCTGGAATCTCAGGTATGTACCATTATACCTAACTCTCCGATTTATTTTTTTCTTGCCAAAAATAGAAAACTGGCCCCACTAGTTCCAGTTTCACATGTCACTTTGTGAATATAGGAACATTTGTATGGTCAGAGACTTCAGTGACAAACTTCTGAGAAAAATCAGAACAAGAGATGATCTCCAATAACGCACTCCAACATTCATCAAGGATCTCCCTAATAAACTATGAATCAAAATCACAAGGGTATTTGAAGCTTCAGTTCATCATCAAAGTTTATACCTCATGAAGCAAAACAGACAGATAAGTACTTGTTCCCACATTAGAAAAATATAACAGACCCAGCATAGATACTACACCAGCATGGGAATAATGGAAAGTGGTCAATATACTATAAACCTACCTATACCTTTGAGCATATTCCAAAATTACTTAGAATTCTGATGCAACAGTTCAAACTCTTGAAGTAAAAAGACTTAGTTATCCATTCTAGACATATGTTAATCATTGTGGGATAGTGCTCAGTAACAGATTATAACAAGCAGTTCTCGGTGGGGCGGGGAGGATATCACAGTCTGTCTTACATTTGAGAACGAACTCCCAGATGTTTGTGTAGTGTGGGCTTCCCTGGCAGGTGTCACCATAAGAAGTAGCTTCCAGTCAGGGTGCTGTCAGCACTGAAAAGGCATGTCATACACCTTTCCAAAGTGGGAGAGAAATCCTCCTTCTCCTCCAGATTGGATACAAGGACCATATGGCATTTGTTTTAAAAGCGATGTCTCTAAAGTATCTTTCAAGGTTACCAAATGACTCTCTTACCTCCAATTCAATAAAAGTTGATAATTCTGTTATCAGGAAAGTTAGAAGAAAAAACTTTGTCCTCCTGAATCATAGTTACTGAATTTCATTTCATGTAACAAAGCTAAATGCTGTAAATCATACAAGTAGGACTATTTGAGACTCTGGACAAATAAAGCAGGGGTAGGGGATATAACTTTAAGACAATGAAAACACGGAGAAGATGTCAAATAACAATCTCTTCTTTAACATTTGAAAAATTTTAATACTTAAATGTTAAAATTTTACAAGCTTATATTGTTCATTATATTTTCATGCATGCATTTTGATCACTTTCATCCATCATTACTTTCTTGTGACCCTATCACTCTCACTTACCTCCTTCCTCTTCCAAACTGGCCTCTCCTTGTCCTTCCATCTGTTTATTTTTGTTGGTCCAATGAGATGAATTAAGGTTGCTCAGAGGAGCATGGTTGAAGGGCTATATCACTGGCAATCCCTCCCCCAGGAAAGGATAGAGCCCAATGAGCCCCTTCAATATCCACAAAAGAATGGAGTGAGGCTTGTAGAGCGAATCTTAAACGGTCTTATTAATTGAAAACACCAGGCCAGGTATTGAGGTAAATTCTGAATGATCAGAGAGACAGAACAAGCCACAGCCAACCTCACCTTGCCAACTCCTCAGCTGATCTTGTTTCCTCAGACTGCAGGCTTCTGAGTCCTCACCCAAATGAATCTCAGCTCAACTCTGCTCAAAGCCTGAAAGCTTAAGAGGCCTCTAGCTTTTGGTTTCCACACCTTATATACCTTTCTGCTTCCTGTCACTACTTTCTGGGATTAAAGGCATGTGTCTTTCTCAAGCAAAGACATGAGATCTCAGGTGCTGGAATTAAAGGTGTGTGCCACCATGCCTGGCTGTTTCCAGTGTGGCCTTGAACTCACAGAGATCTGGATGGATCTCTGCCTCGGGAATGCTAGGATTAAAGGCATGTGCTACCACTGCCTAACCTCTATGTTTAATCTAGTGGCTGTTCTGTTCTCTGACCCCAAATAAGTTTTATTAGGGTACACAATATTTTGGGGGACATAATATAATCACCACAGAGGCTCATCTTAGGCAGATCTTGTGCATATAATCTCAGCTGGTGGGAGTTCAAGAGGGTAGTGGCCTTGTCGTTTCCAGAACACAGGATAGTACAACATACTACTACTTACTCAAGCTCTTACATCATTTTCACCTTCTCTTGCATGATGTTCCTCACCTTCAGTGGGGGACATTTGATCAAATTTCTATTTTTATACCAAAACTCCTGTACAGTTATAATACCCTAATGCTTCTAAGGGTGACCTAGTGCAAGGGTCCATTTCAAAGAGATTAACAATCCTCTTGGTGTTTGCTACACACACACATTGGACTACTCAAACTTCTACAAAAGCCTCTGGAAACAAGATTAAGGTAAGACATCTGCAAGCTTAAGGGACTGTTTATTCATGAAGTTCTTAACAATATGCACTGAATGCCCTGGGTGTGCTTTTCACACATTACTTCTATTGTGGATTACAAAGTCTAGGATGAGTTCCTTGGATCTTCCAAGTGATTTCCAGGCCCATTTTTTTTAGTTTATTTATTTATTTTTACATTAAAAAGATCTTCCACTCCTTTTACATACCAACCTCAGATCTCCCTCTCCAGGCCCATTTATAGTACGAGAATCACAGTGCTTGGTAACTTAAATACTATTTTACTCAAAGGAAATTGGGAACTAATTTTGGTCTCTAAATTTATTTTTTAGGCATCTCAATTTTACACAAACAGCCAAGTACTTTCTTATAAATCCAATAAATGACCCAAGTACTCAAAAGGCAGCTATAATACAGAAGCAAGTCTTCAAGAAAAGTTCCACTGTGTAATTGAACCAAAAGCTGCTGGAGGAAATATGAAAGCAACCATAAAGCTAGATAGGGCTGAGAAGGTCTAATTTTAATTAATTGGTCCCTAAAGCATTAAGGCTGAGTGCTCTTGAAAGAACTTATCAATTTCTAGCTGATGGAAACAACTCTACTCCCAAACTGATGAGCTAAAAATAAAATCTCTCTGTATATTTGTTGTTCAGCCTTAAGGAATTGTGGGGATATAGTCTAAGGGTCCCGAAATAAATCCTGCTTATTCTACTTTTAAGAATATTTATTTTTAATCTTTCATTTTAGCTTGAATTACTGAGATCATAGCTACTGGTGTCCCTCATTTTATGGCTGGGTTATTATTTCCTACCTTGTCTGCTTTTTATCTCTCTTCCTTGTACACTCCCAACAAGACACAATACAAAGCTGACCAAAGCCTTACTTTCCCATTTCCTAAAAGAGTCATCTAGACATTCTTGCATCTCACAGTCATGGGGATGCTGAAGCATTTCCTTTTCCCATTGCCAGGATAAAAATCTCTTCATTCCTTTCTTTGGCTCATAGTCTATTTATAAAGAAAGTCAAAGCACAACCCAAACAATTTTTTTCTCCTTAGACTTTGGTCATCTCAAGAGCTGGGAGAAAAATCATTGGAATTCTCTCAATACTAAGAATGTTGAATAATAAATTTTGAATAAATTAGGACTGAAAAAAACCACCTCTGTTCCCACCTATTTAAAGCATCAAGGAGCACTTTGTGAGTTCTCTATGGGTTAAGTATAAGAGTTCTGTCCTGTGAACCACCCTATAATTCACACTGCAAACGGAAGCAGAGTCCCAGGTTGAAGATCTTTTCTTCCTACCTGTAAAATTGGAACAGTTCAGCAAGAAATATTTAGGTTGGCTAAATAATACAGGTTGCATACATAACTTGAACATCCTAATAGCTCCAAATTAGAATGTGTGAAAAATTTGACTCCTTATCACAGTGGAAACCCAGTGAAGTGAGCATGACTTGAAGAAATCTTCCTTCTGGGATCAATGACATAGCAGAACACAGAAAGCTTTTAGTAGCTACAGATGCACCTGATTTAGGGCACTGTAATAACACGTTCAAAGGCAGTAAAAGCAACCATCTCAAGCATGTGGCTGTGTGAGTGAAACTGGTTCAAAGGCCATTCTGTCTGATTAACAGAATTGTATGTGCCACTTAAAGGCAATGGTGTGTTTCTTAGGGAAAATTGTACCAAATAAAAAGTGTTTATAGCCAAGTATGTCATTGTGCCTCTATTTCTACTCATCATTACTGTCATAAATTATGAACAAATGATCTACACAAAAGAGGTATATATAAAATCTTGCTTGAATATGTATTATTAAAAGTTAGGATAGCTCAGCAGTTAAGAACATCCACTGCTCTTCCAGAGGACCCTCGTATGATTCCCAACACAAACAGAGAGCTCACAACCTTCTATAACTCCAGTTTTAGAGGATCCAGTACCCTATTCTGGCTTCCTTGGCACCAGACACATATGTGGTGCATGGACATACATCTGCAGGCAAAACACTCATACACATAAAAATAAATAAATAAATACTTTTGAGAACATAGAATTTGTCTCTCTTTGCTCCATATAATAGGTACACAGAGAACTTGCTCAGGTATAAAACTTTCTATTTTTAACATAAAAGTTGATTTATATTGAGTTCTTTAATGTTTAAAATTGCAAATGAAGATGGATATATTACAAATCATATATTACCAATTCAGGAAACAGATGAGATTTAAAATATAGCCGGGTGTGGTGGTGCACGCCTTTAACCCCAGCACTGGGGAGGCAGAGACAGACAAATCTCTGAGTTTGAGACCAGTCTGGTGTACAGAGTGTTCCAGGACAGCAAGGGCTACACAGAGAAACCATGTCTTGAAAAAACAAATAAGTAAAATATAATGCTTACAATTCTTAATTTTTAAATATTACAGTTCCAAATTTATGTTTTGCATATTTTAATTTTTTCTTAAATCGTTTATTTATTTGTGTGTGTTAATGTTGACAGTTCTCAAAAGAAGAAAAAATGACCAATAGGTATATTTTTAAAGTATTCATCAACATCCTTAGCCACCAGAGAAATGGAAATTAAAAGTGCTTTAGGATTCACTAACACCCAAGTCCAAATCGGCACAAACAAAGAAAATAAAGTATAACAAGTGGTAACGCAAAAGGTAACCAGTATTCAATGGTTGTGGAGGGGTAAACGTCCAATTATAATAGAAATCTGAAGAAAGTTTCTGAAAAACCTAAAAATAAAACTACCATATGATGCAGCTATGCCACACCTAAGGTCTCTATATCCTACCATGGAAATACTTGCAAATCCATGTTTATTGCTGCAGTATTCACATTAATAGGGAAATGAAAATAGCCCAGATGTCCATCAACAGAATAATGAATGGTATATATAAGCAATGAAATTTTATTCTGTTGCACATGTGTGAAGCTTAGCTTATAATGTGTATATTGTATATGCTAGTGGAGGCAGCATGAACATAGGCTATGAAACCAGAAAGGAAAGTAAGAGAGGGAAAGAAGGGTGTTGAGTGGGAGGGAAAGGCAATGGGACACTAGTGACATGAAAATGAGTACGGGAATGGGTTGAAAATGGAAATGGGCCTCAAATACATAATACTAACTCAGAGAAGCCAAATAGAAATGGTCACAAATTACATGGTTTAATTTATATGAAATAATCAGGACATGTAGCTCTATAGAGAAAGCAAGTGGATTGAAGTTTATCAGGGCTTTCTTGCAAAAGGTAGTGGGGTATAAGTACTTAGTGACCAAAGTTTTCTATTGGAGTGATACATTGTATCAAACAGCATGTAGCTTATGGTTGTATAGCATTTAGCATGTACTATGTACCACTGAATTTTACTCCACTTTAGAATTATTCTTTTCATGTCACGTGATTTTTATTTTGCTTAAATAAAATTCCTCTCAGGGTCTACAAAATTTTTTGCATTTAGTGATAAGTCCAAATACATGATGTTGATCCTTGAAACCCAGTAGTGAAAGAGGACAACATCCAGAAGTTGTCCTCTGATCTCCAGTAAGCACTCTGGTGCACCTGCACACACACACACACACACACACCTGTCTCTTATACACATCTACACACACACACACAGAGAAAGAGAGAGAGAGATTAAATAAATAAATAAATAAATAAATAAATAAATAAATAAATGAATAGACAAATAGATAAATAAATAAGCAAGCAAATAAATAAATAAAATTATTTAAACTTAGTTCTGTAGTGCAAACACAACCAGACCTGTGATGTGACAGGCAGTGAAGCAGGAAAAGGTGAACTCAGTTTGTTCCATATTCACTCTCTGGCTTGGGCTTCTTAGCTGCTCATCTATTAGAGGGTCAAGATATTCTTCCACTGAACATTTGGTTTTCTGCTTGCTTTCAATAATGTGTCCTATCACTGTTTACCAGGGACACAAGCATAAAAGAATTTGAAACTATAAAGGCCCTCTGGTGTGGGTGGTAATATCTTAGTCTCAACAGTCACAGGGTGGCTGGACAGTTAGAAAAGTAATTAAAAGAGGCAGACCAAACCTAAAATATAAACGTCCAAAGCTACCAAGGATATGGTGTATTTTTCTTTATAAATATTCATTTTTAGTTATGTACACATTTACAGATTAACGCAATTATGAATTATGAATACTTTTAAATCATCTGTGAAAACAAAACCAATTGTTATATTTATTTACTAGGTGTAATTGTAGATGATAAATTCATCATTTGAGGGCCTAGTTCTATTAGGTAAAAGACACGTTTAAGAAACTGATGTAAGACACAGATATTTGAAGATGTAAACTTGGAAAGACAGAATTAAGCTTTATAACTATTTTAACCCAATATTCTCATTTATAATGTTTTTTAACAACTTTTTTATTAACTGAGAATTTCACATAACATAATTTGATCATCTTTAACCCCAGCCCCCATCCTTCCAAGATTCACTTCCTTTTTTAATTTTTTTTTAAGTTTCTCAAGACAGGTTTTCTCTGGGTACCTGCCATGGCTGTCCTGGAACTCGCTTTGTAGACCAGGATGGCCTCAAACTCATAGAGATCTGCCTGTCTCCCGAGAGCTGGGATTATAGGAGTGCATCACCACTGTCAGGTTCACCTCCTTTCTTAACCACCCAACTTTGTGTCATCATTTTTATAAAATCTCATCCATTCCAATTTGTGCTACTCATAGACTTTTGGGTTGAGAGCCACCTACTGCATGCCCCCCACACACACACAAATAAATAGATAGATAGATAGATAGATAGATAGATAGATAGATAGATAGATAGATAGATAGACAGATAGATAGATATGGAAAAAATTGAGCTGGGGAGTAGGATAGATGAATCAGAGATTAAGGGCACTTGTTACTCTTTTTGGTTTGTTTTGTTTTTCAGGACAGGGTCACTCTGTGTAGCCCTGGCTGTCCTGGAACTCACTCTGTAGACCAGGCTAGCCTGAACTTAGAAGTTTTCCTGCCTATGCCTCTTGAATGCTGATATTACAGGTATTTGCAACTACATCCAGCTGCACTTGTTACTATTAAAAGAACTCAGCACTACATCATGGTTTATAACTGTCACTCCAGAATGAAGGGATTTGACAGAAAAGTACATGGTGCCCAAACATACATGGAGACTAAACACATATACACGTGAAATAAAGTAGATAATTATTTACATCTTTTTTAATTTGGGAAAATATCTTATTCCCCATACAATTCTATAAAATTTTCTTCTTAGCTGTTTCTTTGTCAATTAGTATTGCCATTTCATATAACAATAAGGTTAAATTTTTTCACTATCATTTTTTTGGCAAATGCACAAGGGATAGGATTTCTGTAGAGAGTTCATTCAGAGTTAGTTCTAATAATTATACCCCAGAAGGAGTGGGTGTTCTCTAGGGAGATGCAAGACAGGTCAAATAATGTCAGCACAGTGGAAATTGGAATGGTCTTTGAAAATGGACTTTTGAAGGGCTCTATGACTGAAAGCCTTCTGATTCTCATACCAATGATATTTGTGAGGTTTCTGTGTTTTAAGGCTACTATGAAGAAGCAGTAAAGGAGGAACTGTGTCAAGGGGTAAGCAAATCTTTACAAACCTTAATTTCCTTGCCCAAGATATGCTCATCTTCATAAATTTTCTATGTATGGTTACTAACTCTGAAGTATTTTTCTAGTGTTTGTGTTGACTTTATGGAAAAGCATATTTATAGGGTCTTTTCTCCACCAACTAGTTCTGTGATGGTTTGCATATTAGTTATGAGTACTCATGTGAGTGGTAGAGCTGGCCAAGCCCCTCACTGACTGTAGTACACAGGAGGGTGGACCCTGCACCTCACCTGGCAGCACAGTAGAGCTGACCCTATTGGTAGGATGCAAGTGAGTCAGCCCTGAGGGCATGAGAGCAGGAAAGCTGATCCCAACTCCCCTCATCTGCCATTTGGTGGCATGGTTGAGGGAAGGATGACCCCACCCCACCCCCGCCGCCGCCCCTTGCCACCTGTGGCAGGTGGGACAGCTGGCCTGGGGGCATGAGAATGGGAGAACTGGCCCTGTGCCTTACCAACTGGAGCACTTGGAAGAGCAGACCCTGTACCTCACACAGTATAGCTGGCCCTAGTGGTGGGGGTGCAAAGAGCTGGCTCCAAGGGCATGAGGGCAGACCTGGCCCTGCTCCTTGCTGCATGATGCATTGGGTGAGCTAGCCGGGGCAGTGATGGAGAGCTTCCCTAATGGTGACAATGAGAGAAAGCTGGGAGGATGACCAACCCAGCTTCAACCCAGGCCCAGAATCAGGGCTATGAGTTGACTCACTCCAACATCCACCTCATCTATGAACTGCTAGAGCATGTGAAGGGGCCGGACCTGCAGATCCAAAGCTGTAGGATCTCCATGACACCAGGCAACAACAGGATGTTCAAGAGCAGCCCCAGAGCAGGGCTGTAACAGAGGGTGTAGCAAAAGTCAGAGGCCTCAAACCAGACCGATGACTCACTGCAGGTCCCTTCTTCTTTGCGGTCCATTGGCCACTGGGTTATGAGAGCAGAGAGAACAGAAGTGACAACCAGGGCCTTGTCCAGCCTGTAGTATGACAGAAATAACCTTTTAGATTGCTGCTTCAGTGTTACAGCTCAACTTCATTCAAGAATAAGGACAGATATATAGTGTGAGGGCAGTATCTGGGACACAACCTAATCTGCATTATATAGCACGCTCCTATCATAAGGCTCCCAGTACAAGTATTAGTTATCATATGTGGAAATCCTACTGTAATTCCTAGTACAATGTTTAATTACCATATGGGTATCAGGTGGAAAACCTTCTGTAGGGAACTGTGTCAAGGGGCATACTTGAGGTAAGTCAGGCATTCAGGCCTAGAGACATTCTCCAAATAAGGTTAGGTGGAGAGCAGGAAGCTCCACTGGGGCGATCCGGGGGTCCTCCGTGTTGCCCTAAGCTTGGAGAGAGCTGCCAAGCTACGGTAAACTGCAACCTCTGACCAGCAGGGCCTCCCAACAATTCATTGCAATGGACACTTACGAGCAAAAATGTATGGACTAAAGGGTGTACTATGTGATTCACTGTGTCACACTACAGCTTCCATGCTGAGATTTTTTTGTTTGTTTTTTTGTTTACTTGTTTGTTTTTGGTTTTTTCTTTTAAATTTTATTTTATTTGGGGTAGGGGAGTTTGCAAGAGCAGAGAAAGGATATGAAGAAAGGACAGGGAGATGGATGGGATCAGGGTACATGATGTGAAATCCACAAAAAAATCAATAAAAAGTTAAAGAAAGAGTACTGATGTGACTTGAAGGTAATAAGACAACTCTTTTTTTGAATACCATGCTAAAAATAGAAGCTAATTTAATGAGATATTAAACATAATCCAAGAAACAGGAGAGTTACTAATGGGAGATCCATAAGAAAGACTCTCTCTTTCATTTTCCTTTCTCTCTGCCTCTGTTCCCACATCTCAATCTCTACACACATCTACCATATGTTCACCTTTATACTGAAATTATGCTACAATTGCGATATAAAAGAGACCTTGTTAATGTAGCAATGCTCCTAAGTGTAAGCTGTATGTATGCATACTTCCACACCCTGGCCCTTGATAATAAATAGAACACACCTGTCAGGAGAGTGGACAGGTTTAGTTCACTTAGCACTAACATGGAATGTTATAACATACTCTGTTACTCCTTCAAGGATGGAGTGTGAAAGAAAAAGCTCCATTTGGGAATAGTTTCAGTCCCAAAGAAATACTTGAGCATACTCTAGAGGTTCATTTACATGGCTATATTCTAATAAAACTGCTGTGAAAAAAGAAAAGCAAATCCACCTATCAAATAATTGACAATTAAAAAAATCTGAGGGTTCACATCAAAGAGCTACATACATTTTGGGATCACTCGTTTCACAAATAACACTTGAAAGGAACAAATTGGTGTACTATTTTAGTTTATTATTGGCACAAGAGAATGCTGCCTTTGTAATTAGTTGGCAACTAGGTTACTTTCTATCTTTGCAGTTTTAAAAAATGATTTATCACCTTAATAATGAATCAAAACTTTAAAAGTGTCAATAAACCTCATTGGCCGTTAACTATACTAGTTATTGTACTTTTGTTCTTTAGATGTGAAAAAGCTTTTTAAAATGGCATGCACAAAATGTTACCTCACCTGGCTCAGAACCTGTCAGAACAACTTACATAATAGGAAATATGGAAGTAGCAGCATATATGTGCCACAGAAAATTTAGACATGTTGTAATCCACAAACTATGGCATGGTATATAGATCAGTCCTTTTCAAACTTTCATATGCATGCCAGTCTCTTAATAGAACTTATCAAACTGTAGATTCCGAAGGGCTGGAGAGTTTTTCTGTCCCAACAAACATATTCAGTAGCCCACAAAGGCCTCTAACTCCAGCTCAAGGGGATCTGACATTCTCTCCAGGCCTCTGTGGGTACCTGTACACACAACCACTCAGAAACATGGATGCTCATACACATCAATACAACTGATAGAAAAATTAAAACTATCCATTCTTAAACTGGAGCTGTAGGAAGGAGACTAAGCATCGACATGTTTAACTAAAACTTGTGTGAATATATCAGCATTGGAAAAGTGCAAGTATACAAGTTCTAGAATGGGTTTAACCATAACATATGATGTTTGTTACTTTTTTCTTCTCTTTTCTTTTACTGTATTGTGGATTCAAGTTATACAAATTCATTACTGGGATTAGGAAAGGCATAGATAAATGGAAAGATAGAACACCATTATGTGTATAAATAATATTATATTGTGAGTAAAAACAAATACACACAATTCAAAATCTGAGAAATATGTCAAAATAGCCTAGAGGTAAAACAACCAGATGGGTTTAAAGTTTCAGTAAAAGGGCACTGAATGTGTTGACAGGAACCCCTGAGTGATAGCATAGGCTCAGTGTTTGCTGGAAAGGAGAGTAAGAACTTTGGCATTCCAATGGCAACCAATGATTTTAACACAAAAGAAAGAATTTTCAATAATGGAGGTCCGTGTCCACTTGTAGCTATAACACATTTTTCTCTGCTCTTTTGAAAAAAAATGGCAAATGCAGATAATTCCCTCTTTTTTAACTAACTAAAAATATGGGGATATTATAATTCCTTTAGGTTGAAGGAAAATACAGACTTACTTGAAGGTTGATAACTCAACCATGCCAGTTTTCCATACAGTTAGCAATAAATTGCTGGCTTCATACTTGTCTAAGACCTTGATGCCAAATAAGGCTTCTGCCAGAGGCCATAACCCAAGTCTGGAGGAAAATCCACTTTTATCACTTCCTGAGCCATACAGACTAGTCTATTCATAACAGAAGATTCTACCTGTGTATATCAATGACAGGTTAACATAAAGAAGAAGCAAATGTGGCCCAGACATCATGGTGACTTCAAACAAAAACATTTGATTGGAACTATAAAGCAACTGACCCAGAGAAGTATAGACAATCAGCAAATAAGTCTGGAAACATAATTTTCTTCAAAATAACAGAGGAGTAGTAGAGTATCCTGGTGATAAGCTATGGCTTGCATATTCACAATGATATTGAGGTAAACTGACCTTCCCTAGCCAATTACTTACTCTGTGAAATATGATAATTTGGTAACATATGTCTTTGCTATTAAAAATTTAGTCCATGAGATCTTCTATGCTTATGGATCAGTAGGATCAACATAGTAAAAATGGCCATTTTATCAAAAACAATTTATAGATTCATTGCAATCTCCATCAAAATTCCAGCACAATTCTTTTCAGACCTTGAAAGGACAATACTAAACTTCATGTGGAAAAAAAACAGGATAGCTAAAATTATTGTAAACAATAAAAGAACTTCCATGGGTATCACCATCCTTGATTTCAAGCCGTACTACAGAGCTACAGTAAGAAAAAAAAAAACATGGTATTGACATAAAAACACACATGTTGACAATAAAATTGAATTGAACACATAGACATAAATCCACATACCCATGGACATTCAATTTTTAATAAAGAAGTCAGAAATACACAATGGAAAAATGTGGTACATTTACATAATGGAGTATTACTCATCTGTTCAAAACAATGACATCATGAAATTTGCAGGCAAATGGGTGGAACTAGAAAAAATTGTCCTGAGTGAGGTAATCCAGATCCAGAAAGAAAAACATGATATGTGCTCACTTATAAGTGGATGTTAGTTGTTAATTAAATGATAGTCATGCTATAATCCACAGACCCAGAGAAGCTAAGTAACAAGGACTCTACGTGGGGGAATGCATCGATCTCCTTGGGAAGGGGAAATAGAATATATTTTGTGGGTGGGGATGGGAATGAGGGTTGAGGTGTGGGGGGTATAGAGGGAGACAGTACAGGGAGAGAAAACTGGAATTAGAGGGCATTTAGGGG
Organism: Neotoma lepida; assembly: GCA_001675575.1. Taxonomy (NCBI): domain Eukaryota; kingdom Metazoa; phylum Chordata; class Mammalia; order Rodentia; family Cricetidae; genus Neotoma; species Neotoma lepida. Next base: position 227,453 of record LZPO01034899.1, on the reverse strand, counting down.
GGTGATGTGGAAACCTAGTGCAGTGGAAAGTGGAGTTTCCTTGAATCTTTGAGGGTGACCTTAGTGAGGACTCCTAATAAAGGAGGACATGGAGCCTGAACTGGCCATCTTCTGTAACCAGGCAAGGCATCCAGTGATGGGACTGGGACACCAATGAAGCCACAAACTTTCTACCTACAATCTACCCTGACTGAAAGTGCTGGGGAAATGATGGTGTAGTACTTGTGAGAGTGGCCAATGACTCATCTAACTTGAGGCCAAAGTCACAAAAGGGAGCCTATGTGGGACACTGCCTGGATGACGAGGAAAGAAGGCTGGATAGCCCAGAGACCTAGGGTAGAAAAAAATCAATGTAATGATCCTAATGATATTCTGCTATATTCATATACTCATAAATTGCTGCCTAGCCCAATCATCATGAGAGATGCTTCCTCCAGCAGCTGATAGGAGCAGATGAAGAGACCCACAGCCAGACATTATGGGGAGAGTCTAAATTGGAGGTTTTCACTGGGTCCCTCCATTCAGAGCTTGGGGAACCCTGCAGAAGAAGGAGGAAGGAAAGAATGCAGGAGTTAGAGGGGATGGAGGACACTAGGAGAACATGGCCCACTGAGTCAAGTAAGCAGGCCTCATATGGGCTCACAAATACTGAAGCCACAAGCACAGGGCCTGCACAGGTCAGCATGAGGTCCTCAGCATATATTTTATGGCTGTTAGCTTGGTGTTTTTGTGGGGCTCCTAACAGTGGGAGCCTGGGCGGGTCTCTGACTCTTTTGCCTGCATTTGGGACTCTTTTCCTCCAATTGGGATTCCTTGTCTGGGCTCAACATGTGGGCTTTTGCCTTGTCTTATTGTATCTTGGTTGTGTTTGGTTGTTTTCTCTTGGAGGCTTGTTCCTTTCTCAATGGAAACACGGGCAGGAGGAGTGGATCTAAGGTATTGGGCAACTGGGGAGGAGCTGGGAGGAGTGGAGAGGGGGAAAACCATGATCAGAATGTAGTGTATGATTGAAGAATCTATTTTCAATAAAAAAATCCCTCCAAGGACTTCTTCCAGTCAGACCACCTCAATATAGCCCATTCAAAATGACTACATCAGTGTACTAATTCCATATCATTAATGAAGTTAATGTTCTCATGATAATATCTACCTCTCAACAGCACAAACAGATAGGCGGTAAAATTCTAACAAATTACCTTTGGGGGACATTACATATTTGAACCATAACAATTAATAACAAGGACTCTGAAGTTAAAATTGTGTCTCTGTAATCTTAAATGAGTCATCTAACTTCTCTGAGCTTATATGAAATGTAATTTACATGTAGCAATATAGGTAAAGCATGTCATTGTTATGTTATTTTCCTGATCACAACATATCTATTGATCACCACAAAAAATAGTATTCCATCTACTTTCAGAAAAAAATAAATGAATATTTAAAACATAAATCTAAATAGTGGCACTACATCCAGATAAAAGTAAGATGGAACATAAGAAATAATGCTGCTCAAGGCATAACGACAGGATGGAGAGTAGTAAATGGAAGTATAACCAGTGTTCATTTCAGAAGAATGCATTTGCATAAATACAGACAAATAAAATCAACCAAGCCAAGGTCCAAGTTATAAACCTCAAATTAGATGGCAAAGCAGAAAGATAAGCTAAATGGTCATTTTCATAAGACCAGCTTCAGGATCAATTCAGAGGCAACTGAGTAAGCCAGAAGACTTCATATCTACAACCAGGTATCTCAAATCTGAGCAACATGTTGGATAAAGCAAATTGAAAAAACAATTTATTTACAAGTCCAAACTTAACACTTCTGCTGATAATTGCTCTGTATTTTTTAAAAAGCTTTTACTGTCATTTTTTATAAAAGGTGAATAATATTCCATTTACCTGACTCCAAATTACTTATTGTAGTAATGCATCTCTCAACCCTAATGAGAGAAGCTTCTATTTGCAGTAGACAGTGATTAACACAGAGAACCACACCTGGCCAAGATGCAGAGACTGAAGAATTCCTTAAATGGAATATACATACCATAGTCTCTTTCCAAAGGCTCAGAGACCATTGTGGGAGAGAGTGCAGAAACAGTGTAAGAGACAAAGAATGTGGATGACTACAAGAAGAGTGCCTTCCAGACACTTCAGGGCAGTTGCACAAATGAACTTACAGTGGTTATGACAACATGCACAAGACGAATGCAAGCCCAAGTGAGAGCAAATCTCAGCATGGAGATGGAAGTTGGGCACAAAATCACATCCCTAGCTATAGAGATACTGGCAACTGTCACGGTCAGGGAGAGTCAGTTTTCTCTAAGAGTACAGCCCATTGTAAATCAATGGCACTCCAGTAGATCACACATCCAAGAATATTTGAGCAGCACAAACTAGTCTTCCTGGAAAACAAAAAGAAATAAATTTGGGTAGATGAAAAGGGAAGATGGATTTGGGAAGCGTTGGGGAGGGAGGTTAAATATGATCAAAATGTGCATGAAATTCTCAAAAAAAAAATCCAAAGGATTTAATGTGGATTGAAAGGCAAAGAAAATATTCACATGGTTTTTGAGAAACTGGTATGAAAGAAGCAGATGTGCTAGAAAAAGTGTTGATGGTTGAAGCAGTGCCTCCCTGACAGCTTCATCATTAGTAACAGCAGTGCAAGTGGATATAAATCCATGGAGAACAATTCTCTAGTATGGATACAGAACCCTGAAATATTCAGACTCTATGAACCTAGAATATTGTGCCACAAAATCTGTCATATGGAGAAAATATTAAATATCAAAAGTTTTATTCTTTCAAAAAGTTTTTTTGGGAATTTCATGAAATTTATGTTGCTTATATTCTTTGTCCTCCTCCAAATCCTCTCAGATCCTACCCCACCTCTGTACACACCCAAATTCATATACATTCTCTCTCTAAAAAACTCAAAAAAACATAAAGGCACACACACTTATAACACACAAAACAAAAAAAAAACAGAGTACAAATTGAGTTGGCCAACTATTCCCGTGTGCGATTCAATATATCCAGTGCCACTCTACTGTAGTAAACTGACTCTCCCAATCACAGCATCAAACAGCAGTAGCACCTCAGCTAGACATAGGACTTCATGCCCACCTCCCCTCTTCTGTACTAGGATTTAGTCTGGCTAAAAGTTTTATTATTAAGAAAAGACTCATGAAAGATTTGGCAATCTTAATAGTATGATTGATAACTGTGGGGCTTGAAGATATTTTTCCTGTTAATATTCCAGTTGTTAGGTTGCAACAGAGATCTAGTCTGGCAAGGACTTCACAACTCTTTTGTGTAACAGGAACATGAACCTCTGCTTCAACTTTTCCCACATGTCCTCACTCTCAAGGATTAATTACTTCATAAAACACTTGGCTATGTATTTTCTTAAATATTAAGGACCCTTTATTTCCTTACACAGAAATGTTAAAGTGAAAAGTATGTGACTCACTGTCCTAGTTAGGGTTTCTATTGCTGTGATGAAACCCCATGACCAAAAGAAAGTTGGGGAGGAAAAGGTTTATCTGGCTTACACTTCTATACCGCTGCTCACTTTTGAAGGAACTAAGGGGCAGAACTCAAACAGGGCAGGAACCAGGAGGCAGGAGCTGGCACAGATGCCATGGAAGGGTGCTGCTTACTGGCTTGCACATCATGGCTTGCTCAGTCTGTTTTTTTTTTTTAAACTAAACCTAGAACCACTAGGTTCTAGGAATAGCACCACTAAGCCTTCCCAATCACTAAAAAGAAAATGCCTTACATGCAAATCTTATGGAAGCATTTTCTCAGTTGTGGTTTCCTCCTTTCAGGTGACTATAGCTTGTGTCAAGTTGACATAAGACTAGCCAGCACAACTTCCTGTACTCTTTAGTCTCCTCCCATGGAATAGTTGGAGGACAGGAAGCATTGCTAGTTGAACCTCAAGTAAATAATGCTATTCCAAAGAAATTTTTCCATGAGGAAAAACTATTTCTCCATCACTTTTCAGGAACATATCTATCTCATAAACATTAAGAAATCTGGAATTCCTTACTGACTTACATACATTCTCCACATCTAGACTTAATGTGAACTCTTACCTAATTCTATTTTGAACACTATCTAAATATAGAACACCTTCTTGACTGTTTCTAAAAGGTCTGAATTTGTAGATCATAGAATGCAATTGAGAGATTTGGAAAGTCTAGAATAATGTACAAATTAGGCCCCAGAAATGTTATTAATGAGAAGACATTCGAAACTATTTTGATTTGGTAGTCTTACAACAGTAGATTCTTACCTTTGTTATCTGAAAATACTATTATGTTCAGTCGATCTGTTTATATAATCATTGTAATCATGCATTATTGCATAATTAGTGTAAGTACATATAATCAGCTATAATATATAATCACACAATGGAGTCATTGTAAAACAAGTCCTTGTGAATCTGAATATAATGCTTTGTACTTCTGTAGAAGATAAATACTATTTGTATTTGGAATGGTTAAAATAGGACCTTATTCCTACAAGCAGTTACCTTTTTCAAGAGCTAGCCTTCAACTTGGCATTGCAAGGAAAGGAAATGCATATACTTTCAGTTCCTCATCTTCTAAATCACATGGTGAAGTCAGATTGTCTGCCAAAGGCATTATTTATTGGATGCACACTAAATAATTTCACAATTTTTGGAGCCATGTGGATGCTCATATGTAATGCAAAAGATCTCTAACAGGAGACATAACAATCGAAATTAAAAGCTATCATAAATCACTGGAGACTAGATTAGGATTCTGTTAGATTATGAATAAATTAATGGAAAAGCAATGTTATTAGGTTCTCTACTTATAAAACATAGGCAATGAAATAATAGACTTTTATAAGAGATAATATCCTGAAGATGTTTACCCAAACTCCAAAGAGGATCACTATGAACATTCTCAGTGTCTTGGTATATAGCCAAGGATCATCTGAAACTTGTTGTATATCTAAGATCTGACTTGAACTCAAGATCTCTTGCTTCAGCTTTCCAAGTACCCAGATGCATACATAACTTCAATCAACATCCTTTCTGATTTCTTTTAAACTTGTTAAAAACTACAATATTTTGCCAGTTGGTGGTGGTGCACACCTTTAATTCTGCCCTCTGTTGTCACCTGCACACATTTGTGATATGAACATATGTGAAGGGAAAACACTGATACACACGAATAAAATTTAAGAAATCTTTTGTAAAAAGAAAAACACGGGGCTAGTGAGATAGCTAGAGGGTAAAGACATTTGCTTCTGAGACTGAGGACCTCAGCTTAAGCACAGAGACCCATAAAGTGGAGAAAAAGCACTAACATCACAAATAGTTCTCTGAACTTCACAAGGGCAGAGTGAAATGCAACCCTCAACACACACAAAAAAATAATAAATCTAGTTTAAAATTGAAAAAATAAAAGCAGCACAAATAAGCAAACTTATATACCTCAAAAAACCCCACAAAAACAAAATATTCAAGTTAGTAGTAAGAAGGATATAAAAGGTAAACAAGTAAATAAAACGCAAGTATTTACACCTATATAAATGTAGTTATAAATATAGCAAACATCACAAAATCTACAAAGCATTAAGTCAGGCTAAGAGAAAAGTATTGGTTAAAATAAAAAAGAAACAGGCAATATTGTAATGGATGTCAGAAAAATACACAAGATCATAAAAGACAACTGTGAAAATTCCCATAAAAGCAAAAAATTAGATATAATTTTGAAACAAAGTTTCCCAAAAAGAAAATATGAAAAAAAGAAAACCTGAAAAAAATCAATAATAACAGGGAAATTGAAGCCATAATGAATAAGTTCCTATTAAAGAAAATGCCAGGAGTGATACTTTATGGTTGAAGTCTATCAAATGTTAAAAGAATAAATAATACCAATCTTTCTTCAAACACTTCCAAAAATCTTATTTAAGGACTCTTGAACGCATCGGCACAGGAGACCACTTCCTAAATATAACACCAGTAGCACAGGCACTGAGAGCAAGGGACCTCTTGAAACTGAGAAGCTTTTGTAAGGCAAAGGATATGGTCAGTAAGACAAAACGACAGCCTACAGAATGGGAAAAGATCTTCAC